>JAJMZS010003012.1:0-68552 GCA_023807205.1 Isotricha prostoma | reverse complement strand
TTTATAATAGTATTAAAATTATTTAACTGAATGAATTCAATGAATAAATATTAAAAATATAATACAAGTTGAAATTAAAGAAAAAAATAAATAAAGAAAAAATGGAAAATAAATTATATAATCCCCATAATTTATATTAAAATAATTACTATATTGAGCAAAATTAATTCTATTTTTTATTTAATATTTAGATTAAGAATCAATTAAATTTATTTTCAATCTCATTTTTTAAAATATTGTTATTTATTCAATTAATGTCCATAATTTGATTACAATTTATTATTAAATCTATTTCGGAAATTTCATTTTTACATTTAATTTAATAATTTTCAAATCATTTTCAATATTATTATAATTTCATATATATAGCAAATATTTTTCTAGTGTTAAATTAATTTTTCTAATTATCTTTTTAAAATTTTTTATCAATTGTAATTTCATTTAATCTAAAAACTGTTTTTTTTATTAATTCTAAAAAGAATTGTAATTTTTAATAATTTATGTTATTATTTAAATTTTAATGAACAATGAAATATAAAATCAAAAATATTATATAATTTATATACCGTTTATTAAAGTTTTTAATTAAAGCTTAATATGAACTTTATTTTAATTAAAAACATATATTGTATCAAAAATCAAAGGATTAATTGAGATTTTATCTCATAAAAAAATTAAAGAATTATAAAATATAAGCTATAATTTTAAGAATTTTTTATTTATTTTTTCTCATATTATTGAAAAATTTTGAAAAGAAAAATAATTTACCATAAAAAAAATGACAGATTTATCAATAAATATAAATACAATAAAATCGGATTATATTTATATTAACCCAGTAAATGGTAAAATGTTGTTAATATATTTATTAGATAACCTTTTATTGAAGCAATACCAAGGAGAAATATTAAATGATATTTTATCAGATACTTTAATTATTTCAAATAATAATGAAAGTAGTAAATTTGATTTATTAAATAATTATAAAAAAAATTCTTTTGAAAAATACATAAATTATCCTAAAAATAAACCTATAATTAATTCTAAGTTTAATAAAAATAATGATTTTGAAGAAAAATCTATGGGGGTTCGAAAAATTCAAACAATAATTAATCAAAAAGAAAAAAAAGAAAAAATATTTATTAATTATAATAAAAAAGAATTAATAATGAAATTTGATATTTATGATAATAAAAAATCAAAGAAAAAATATAAACAAATTTGTAATAATATGAGTGAATTAGATTTTATAAATTATTATATTAAAATGAAAAATAAAGATAAAATATATATATTATCTTTTCCTATTAGTAAAAAGATTTGGTTTAAAGGAAAAATTAAAAAGATAAAAATTTTAAATAATGAAATTTATCAGTTTTATAATGAGAATTATAATATTCTTTTAATGACAGCAATTAAAAATTCAAAAAAGAATTTTACAATTTTTGATGATGAATTTTTTTTAAATAAATGTGGGAAAATTACAGTAAATTTTTTAGGAAATTTATTTAAGATATATATGAATAATAATGATTCAAATAATTGTAAAATAAAATATGTAATATTTTATTTATATATATTATAGAATATTAATTTATTTGGTTTAAATGGTCCATTAAAATTGTTTTGTCAAATTGAAAATAAAAATAATGCAATATTTTTTTCTAATAAAACTCCAGAATATTCTGAAAGTAAAATTATTATTATAAATTAATATCTTTATTAGTCTTTAAGTGCTATTTTCTTAGTTTTATTGATAGAAGTATTAAAACTTCTGAAAAAAATTTTCAATTAATATCATCAATGAATAATATTATATTACAATTTGCAGAATCTAAAATTGAAAATGAATATTATTTAGATTATATGTTTCCTTTTACTCCTATTCAAGCTTTTGGTATTGGTATTTCTTCTATTCAAAATAAAATATTATGTTAAATTGTATATATTTTTTTTCAAAGATTTAATATTTATATTTCATATAAATTTTTTAAATTATTCAATTAAATCTAATACTTTAATTTAATTAAATTATATTTGAATTAATAAATATTAGTTAAAGTAAATATTATTTACTAATCTCTTTATAATTTTATTATTTCAATATTTATTTTTTATATATAAACAATTAAATATATATTTCATAAATAAGATAAAAGAAAAAAAATTATTAATTAAAATTTAATATATGAAAATAAATTCATATTACAATGTTATTAGCAAATTCAATTCAAATAAAAAATAAAATAGGTAAAGGTGCATATGGAGAAGTATATTTAGGTGAAGATATATATACAAATAAAAAGTATGCAATTAAAAAAATCTCAAAAAGAAAATTATTAGATTCTGAAATGAATTTAAATTTTAAAAATGAATTAAAAATACTTAAAAATTTAAAACCTCATCCTAATATTATTAAATTTCATTCAATAGAATCTACAATTTTAAATCATTATATAATTGAAGAATATTGTAATGGAGGAAATTTAGATCAAGTCATTAAAAAGAAAATTACTTTAGAACATAAAACTTTTTCAGAAGATGAAGCAAAATATATTATAAAAAACATTTTACAAGGAATATCAAATTTGCATTCACAAAATATAATTCATAGAGATTTAAAAACAGAAAATATTTTATTTAATTATGAAAATATTGAAGATTTATTAAGTCAAAATATTAAAAAATCACAAATTAAAATAATTGATTTTGGTTTTTCAAGATATTTACAAAAAAATGAAGAAGCAAAAAGTATTTTAGGAACTCCTTTATATATGGATCCATTAATTTTAAAATGTATTACTTCAGGAAATTATTTTCAAATAAGTTATGATAATAAAATAGATATTTGGTCAATTGGAATTATAACTTATTTTATTTTAATGGGAAATTTACCTTTTATTGGTCATACTTGTGATGATTTATTTAAAACTATAAAAGAAAGAAAATATATTTTACCTAAAAAACATGAAACTTTAATTATAACAAAAGGATGTTTAGATTTTATTGATAAAGTTCTTAATATTGATATAAATTTAAGACCTTCTGCAGATGAATTATTATTAAATGATAGTTGGATAAATGATACTAATGATAAATTTAATCTTTATTCATTAAAAAAAGATTTAAATAAAAATGATAAATTTATTTATTTTAGTGATTATTGGGAAAAAAAAAATTTTTTTGATATTAAAACAATTAGAAGAAGTAAATCATTTAAAAGAAATATAAATGATAAAAGAAAAAAAAGAATAAATGATTTATTAGAAAGATTATTAAAAGATGATAATAAAAAATGTGATACAAATTATGAGAATTTAGAAACAATAAGGGAAATTAAAGAGCAAAATATAGGAAATTATCAATTAAATTATAAAAAACAAATTTCAGATTCTATTAATGATGCTAATGAATCTTTACCAAAAATGCCTACAAAGTCTGAAAACACCAAATTTTTAAGTAATTTTACAGAAATTAGAAATAAATATCAAAAAAAAATTTTAGATGATATAAATTAATGTATTTATTATTTTTAAAAAAATTTTAAATAATAACTTTAATATAATATTTGATTATAATAAATATAAAATAAAATTTTTTTAATTATATTTTAATAATAAAGAAATTAAAAATATATAAAAAAAATGTTTGATAATGACCATGTCTTAATAGATAATGAACTTTCAATAATGGAAAATGAATTAATTAAAATAAATGATATAAAAAATACATTATATTCAATAAATAATATAGAAGAATATAAACAATTTCGTTCAATTTTAATTCAATTTATTTCAACATTTGAAAATGAAATACAAGTAATATTAAATTCAATAAAAAATATTCAATATTCAAATAGAAAATATTATGATACATATGCAAAATTACAAAATGATTTTGAAGATATAAATTCAAAATTAGAATTTTATTATAAAGAAAATAATAAACTTCATTCTAAATTAAATGAAGAAGTTCAACATATTGAATTTTTAACAAATACAACTCAAAATCAAGAAGAATATATTAATGAATTATTACAAAGATTAAAACAAAAAGAAATGAATTATTATGGAATTGATATTACAAGAAGAAATGATCAAATTAATAATACAATTCAAAGTAATAAATCAATAAGTATTGAAAATAGTGGAAATAGTTCTAAAAGATTAAATTTTGAATATGATGAAAAAAAAAGACAATATGAAAATTATCAAAATATGACTGAAGAAAATCAAATGAATAATTCAAATTCAAATGAAAAAATTTATTCTATCAAAAATTAAAAATATTATTTAATTTTTTTTTTAAAATTTATTTTTAAAAATTATTTTTAAAATAATTTATAACCTTTTATTTATAATTTAATAAATTAATTGTTCCGATTTTATCCTTATTTATTTTATTAAAAAAAATTAGTAAAAATTTAATCTAATTACAAAATACAATTTAATACTTTTTATTAATCATTTTTTCATATGAGTTAGTCTATAAAAAATTTCTGATTGTTGGAAAAAATTTCCATTATTATGATTTGAAAAACTATTAAAATAATTTTCACCTCTTTGAAGTTTATATAATTCTTTACAATTAATTATTTTAATTTTATCAATATTTGAATCAGAAGTATTAAAAGATTTAAACAATTGCTTATTATTTTTTTTTAGAGTTTGAGATTTTTGAATAATTTTATAATTTTTATATGGAGTTTTATTTTTTAATTTTTGTTCATTTTTATTATTATTCATTATCCAAGAAAAACTTGGTAATTTAATTTTAGTTTTCAAATCAAATTTTCGAAAAAAACTATTAATTGTTTTTTTTTGTTTTACTTCTTCATATTTTTTTGGAGAAATATTTTTTTTTATTTCTTCTTGTAAAATAATAGATTTAATATCAATATTATTATTATTATCTTTTTGCAATTTTGTATTATAAGAATTTTTAAGAGTATTTGTTTTAGTTTGTGAATTACTATTTTCATTTTCCTATTATAAATATTTATATTTTTATTTTTTCTAGGATAATCCATTTTAAGATTATGTTTTTTTTTATCTAAAACTGAAATAGGAATATCATCATCAATCATTTCATATTTTTTTTCATATTGATTAAAATTATTATCAATATTTAAATCATTTAAAATATATTTATTTAAAGTTATTTTAACCTTATTTTTATTATTTTCTTCAAAAGAATTTTCTTTTTTTTTATTTGAAAATAAAACGAAATTAACATTTGATATTGAAAATTCATCTTGAGATTTTCCTTTATGATTATTTAAACTATCTAAACTAAAAGCAATTCCTTTATTTCTATTTGTTTCTCTTTCATTAAATGAATCTTTTCTAAATGTTTTAATACTATAACTATTTAATGATATATTTCTATATTTTTTTGATACTCTACATGAATAATATGATTCTATAGGAGAAAATGTTGTTGTTGAATATGAATCAGGATTTATTGTTTCATCAATTTGAAATCTTTTTTTATGTCTATTTTTATTACGAAATGTTGATATTGATTTAATTTCATTTTGTTTTGGTAATTTATTGTTATTATTGAACATCTTTTTTATTATTTTTTAATATTTTTTTATATAATTATCTAAAGAAATATGTCAGAAAAAATATTTAATTCAGAAATTTTAAAGAATAATATCAAAATTAATATTGAAAATACATCACAAACTTTATTTAATGATTCAAAAAGTTTAAATAATTCAAAAAGATATAAACATTATTTACCTAATTTAGGTCGACTAGGGCAATTTAATAAAAATTTAAATAAAAATAATTCTAATTATTTAAATAGTACAAATGAATTAACAATAAATATAAGAAGTTATTCAAATAAAGAAATAAAAAAAATACCAAATAATCTTAAATTATATCATTATTATGATTCAATTAATAATAATATAATAAATAATAGAAATGATGATGATTTAGATTATTTTGAAAATGAAAATATTAAAAGTAATAAAAAGAAAACTAAAAAAATAATTAAAAATACAGTTTTAAATAATTTATATTCTCAAAGTGATTCAATTTATAAAGATTTAGCTTTAGAAAAAAGTAAAATGATAAATTTAATTAATTTAAGAAATAAATCATATTCAAATTCTCAAAATTATAAAAAAAGAAAAATTTGTCTTGAAAATATCCCAATCACTAATTTTTTAAATGCAAAAAAAAATGAGAATGATTTATTAATCACTGATTTGAATTATATTCCAATTATTACAGATCTTGATGAAAAAAATTTAAATATTAGTGAAAAAAATAGATATCAAAATATTATGGAAGAATTTTATAAATTAAAAAATTTAATTTTAAAAAATCCTGATGAAGAAAATCAAATTATTAATGAATTTTTAATAAATCATCATATAGATGATATAAAATTATATGATATTGAAAAAATAAATAATTTTTCTAATTTTTTAAAAACTAATTTTACAATAAATATGAGAAAAAGTATTAAAGAAAACATAAAAGATATTTTAAATGGGAAATATCCAATAATAAATAAAAATATTCAAAAAGATAAAAAGGAAAAACAAAAATTAATTATTAATAAAAATGATGAAAAAGATTTAAAAGGTTTTATTATAAATAATTTAACTTTACAAACACAATTATATTTAAATGAAAAAAATAGAATTAATAATTATAATTTAGATGAAAAACCAGAAAAAATAATTCAAAATTTAGAAACAGAATTTAGAAATGAAATAAAAAAAGAAGAAAATTTACCAATAATTCCTCCTTTTAAAAGTATTAATTTAAATAATCAAAATTTATATAGAAATATTAAAACAAAAATTGATTTTGATGATATTAAAAATAAAAAAAAAATAACTGAATTTGTTTGTTATTTTAAAGCAAAAAAAAATAATCAATTAAACAAATTTAAGAAATCTGATGAAGATAATAATATTTAAATGTAATTAAAACTAAAAAATTTAATTATTATTTTAATAGAGTAAATATTTGATATAAATATATATAAAGTTATATAAAAAATAATTAAAATTTTAAATTTTAATTTTAATTTATTTTTTTATTCTAAATTTCAAATTAAAAATTTTAAACTTTCAAAAAAAATTATATTTTCTTTTATTTTCATTTAATATAATTTAACCAACTTAAAAATTATAAAAAATAAAAAAAAATATCAAAAAATCTTTTAAATATTTTTCTTATAAAAATAGCAAAAAAAAAAAATAAAAAATAAAAAAAATTATTAATCAGAATGAGATTCTTCATGACTCTCATGTTCACTTTGTTTTTCTTCTTTTTTTCTAACATCTTCAATTCTTTCTTGCATATCATTAGCTAATTTATTATCACCATTAACTTGAAATATTTTTTTAGCTTTTTCAAAATATTCAATACATTTTTCCTTATCTTTATTTTCTAAATAAATATAACCAATATTAATACAAGTTTTAGCCAAAGCTTTTTGATTTTCATTTGCTTCATTAAGAATTTGTTCTAATTTTAAATTTTCTTGTAAATAAAGATCCATATCTTTAATAAGAGAAGATGCTTTAATTCTACATCTTTGATAAACAACTCTATTTTTAAGTGATCTTTGAAATTTATCTGAATAATTATCATCAGTTGATACTAAAATTTGATAAGCATCTTCTCCTTTATCAACTTTAACATATAATTCAGAAAGTAAAATAGCTAATTGAAATAAAACTTCATAATTATCATCAGTTATTATTTTTTCCCATATTTTATATGAATTATTATAATATTCAATTGCATCATTTAAATTATTCCATAAATCATATATTTGTCCCATTTCCATACAAATTTTTGCTGTTTTTTCTGAGTCAAAACCATATATTTTTTCATATATTTCAAACATATTTCTTAAATTATCAATTGCTGTTTTATATTTTTTCATTTTTGTATTTATTTTAGCAAGAACATAATAAATATCTGCATTACTTATATGATTTTCACCAAAAAGTGTTTGATTCATTTTTAAACTTCTTTCACTTATTTGAAGTGCTGCTTCTAATTTATCATTTTCTAAATAACATTTTGCTAAATTTATTAAAATTTTAATTTGATATTCTTTCATATTTAAATTATCTTCATCACTTAAATTTTCATTTAATTTAAAAGCATTTAATAAATGTTCTTGTGCTTGTTCAAAATAATTAATATCATAATAAGCAATTCCTAATTGAGTATATGCTTTAATTAAATATGTTATATCTTTGTTATAAACATTACATAATATTTTAGCATATGCTACTTGTTTTATTCTTTCATTTACTATATCTTCTCCAACTTGTCCTTTACATCTTGATTCAATTTGATCTATTGTTTGAAATATTTCACTTATTACTGAAACTTCAAGGAAATTATTTTCTTCTTGTTGTTGATCTTGTTGTTGATAAACTTGACCTTCCATTTTATACAGTTATAATTTAATTTTTAATTTAAAATCCTTTTAATTTATTTATTTATATTTAGAAATAAATATTTTTTTTTTAATTCTCATATATGTTTTTTTATTTAAATATATTTATAGATTTTTTTTTTAAAATTATTGAATTATATTTTTTTTTATTTTAAAATATCTTCAATACTATAAAAGAAAGTTTTCATAAAATCAGTATTTTCTAAAAATTGAATATGAGCAGTTCTACCAATAAAACTATCAAAATTTTTTTCTTGAATAACAAAATTAACATCAACTCTTTTTAAATTATTATTAGTAATTTTAGATAAAATATTATAAACCATATTTTTATAATTTTCAGTTTTTTTATCTTTCTGACTAATCATACTATTATTTAATTGAACTCTACTACTTTCATAAGGAGAATAATTATCTTGATGACTAGAAAGTAAATAAACATAATTAAACCAATTTAAACCATCATAATTACTTAATTTATAAATACAAGTTTCATCTAAATTAATATTATCATTTTGTAAAAATTGTTCTAAACATTTTGAATTTTTCCATCTTTTAAGAAACCAAATTCCAGTTTTAATTAAAGTACTTTCTGAAAAAGCATAACCTAAATGAGGAGAAGATAAAGAAATATACATCCAAAATTTATCTTTAAATTTTTCTAAATGAGGTAAAGCACTTCTTATAATGACACCACCAATTGAATGACCTATAAATGATATTTTTTTAAATATTAATCCCTCATTCCATTCTTTAATATATGATTCAACTTCATTTGCTAATTTTCTTCCCATTTGAAATAAATCATTTCCAGTATCATCTTGATTTGTTTGAGATGATAAAAAAACTATTGATGGATTTATTAAAGCAATTTCATTTTTTATTACTCTCATATCATTTGAATTTCCCTCAAAACCATGTACTAATATTATTAAATGTAATCCTAATGTTTGATTATTTTTATAATTTTTTAAAGGATAATTAAGATTTTCATTTTTTATTTTTTCATTTTCTCTTTCTGCTAAAGCATTTGAATCTAATATTGTTTTATTATCTAAGTTTTTATTTAAATTTTTACTATATGTTTCTTCAAATAATATTGGAAATGTTTCTGGTACTATTTTATATACTGAATTTTCTATTAATGGTCTTTTATATGTTTCTGATAAAGTTTTTCTTGTATCTAATGCTTTTTTATTATTAATATCTTGTAAATTATTTTCATTTGGTAATAATAAATGTTTCATATCTGTTATATTTATTGTATTTTTATATAAAAATTTAGTTAAACATTCTTTTAATTCTTTTTTAAAATTTAATTTAAAAATAAAATTAGCTGGACCTGGAAAATATCTTAATAATTCAATATATTTATGCCAAATATATCCTATTTGAGAACTAATAAAATTGATTTCTTTAAATATTCTAAATCCAATATAATCTTTTGAAGTATCTTTTATTCTTTTTGATAAATTTTTTACTTTTGAAATTACTTCTCTTAAATCTTCATCATTTGTTAATGAAATTTTATCATCTTGTTCTTCAGAATAAAACATTAATATTTGTGTATTAATAAAATTAGAAAATTCTGCTTTCATATTTTCATCAATTAATTTATTTACTAACTTTGTTAATTTTCCTTTAAGATAAACATAAGTAGTAATTAAACTTATAACATATTTATTATATAAATTATCAATAACTTCATTAGAAATATTAGGAGTAATATCTTTTTCATCTAATATAAAATTAATTAAACTATTATAATTTTTAACATTATCACCATTAATAATTTTATTATCAGAATTCTTATTATTTTTTTCATTTTCATTATCAATTTTTTCAATAGCAAAAGGCATAATATTAGAAATTCTCATTTTAAAATCAGATAAAATTCTATGAATAGAAATATTTAATAAACTAGAATAATTATCCATGTAAACAATAGGAGAATAAGATTCAACAAAATAAGAAGAAATTCCTTCATTAATAATAGAAACAATAACATTTTGAGAATGTTTAAATTGAATTTCTTTAAAAGGAAAAACTCCATTTTTTTTATCTTTTCCTGAGTTTAAAGCATCAGAAAAACCTAAATAAAATTGACAATAAATAACAATTTCTTTTAAATTTACATTTGAAGGAATTTCTAATCTAAAATAACAAAATTCATCTAATTCAACTTCTTCATCTGCATATCTTATAATAAAACTTTTAGTAATGTATTCATAATTATTTTCTGAAATTGAAGGATTTATTACACAATGTGCTTTAATTTGTTGTTCATCTGTTTGATACATATTTTCTAATGCTTTTGATTCTGTAAAATAATATGGGATTGCATAATAAGATTTCCCATTAAATGTTGTATATAGTTTTGTTTTTATTTGATATATTCCTTGATTTGTTAAATCTATATTTTTATATGTATTATAATGAATCATAAAATCATAAAGGTAATTTAATGACATATTTCTTTTTTTTAAATTTTTAATTTTTAAAAATTTAGATAATATAATATTTTTATTTTTTATTTTTGTTTAATTTTAATTTGTTTATTATGGATAATAATGAATCAAAAAATATAAAAGAAAATATTATTAAAGTTCTTATTGATAATATTAATTCATCAAATGAGGAAAATATAACAAAAGAAATTTGTAATAATATAATAGAACAAAATATATCAAATTGTAATGAAGAAGAAAAGAATAATATTATAAATAATATTTTTGGAAATGAAGATTCAGTTTCTAAACAAGATATAATCAATAAGTTATCTTTATTAAATGAAAACAAACAAGAAAATAATACAAATAATAATAATATTGAAAATAATGATAATGAAGAAATAAATATTCATATAAATGAAGAAGAAATAATTCAACCATCAAATAATATTAAAATGCCAGTTATAACTATAAAACCAAGAGAACATAAAAATAGAAATAATATAAATACAAATGAAATAAAAAAAGAAATAGATTTAAAAAAAAATGAAAGAAAACAAAATGAAAAAAAAGTTTTAGCTGCAGATAAAATAACAATAAATAAAATAGAACCTTCTTCAAAAAGTAAAATTTTTGAACAAATTAATAGTTTTAAAAATGAATTTTTTTCTCCTAAAAATCCATTACCTTCAAAATCTTTAAATTATTATAAAAAAACAGTATTTTCAAATGATAAAAATGTTAAGAATAAAACAATAAAAAATAAAAAAATTGATTTAAAAATTAAAAATTATAATATTAATGATGAAAATCAAAGAAAAGAATATGTTAATGATATAAAAGGAAAACTTAAAAATTTTGCAAAAGAAAAAAAAGAAAGAGAAAATAAAGAAAAAGATTTAAAAAGTCCTTTTGATGATATTAATGATATGATAGAAAAATTACAAAATAAAAAAAAAGAAAATTAATTTTTTTAAAAAAAAATATAATTGTATTTAAAAATATTTTATTAATCATTATCATTTATTATTTATATTAATTCACTATTAAATTTTTTTTTAGAAATAAAATTAAACTGAAAAAAAAAAGAAAAAAAAAAAAATAAAATTAAAAATTTAAATCAAAATTTAAATTTCCCAAAATAAAAAACTAAAATTAATAATTTAATTCTCAAAATAAAATTTTTATCCTTCAAGAGCTTTAATTTCAGCTTCTAATTCAGCAATTTTTTCAACATTACTTTTTGCTTCTTCAATATCTTTTTTTAATCTTTCATTTTCATCATTTAAAGATTGATTACCATATTCTAAATCATCAATATTTTTTTTTAAATCTTTTATTGCTTTTTGTCTATCTTTTTCTTTTTTTTCTAATTCTTTTTTTAAATCTTCTTCTTTTTTTGCTTTTTCTTCTTGTGCTTTTTCTTTTTCTTCTTCTCCTTCTTTTTTTTCTTGTTCTCCTTTTTCTTTTGTTTCAGTTAATTGTTTTTCAGTGTCTTCAATTTCTTTTTTAGTATTTTCATTTTTTTTTGTTAATTCTTCAATATTTTTTTCTACTTCTGAAATTAATTTTTCAAAATTTTTTTTCTTTTCATCTTCTTTTTTAAATTTTTCTTCTTCTTCTGCTTTTTTTTTTTCACTTTCTTCTTTATTTTTTTCTTTTTCTTCTGATATTTTTTCATTTTCTTTTTCTTCTTTTTCTGATTGTTCTTTTATTTCTTTTAATTCTTTTTCTAATTGTTTTTTTAAATCTTTTTGTTTTTTTGGTTCTTTTGCTTTTTCTAATAATTCTCTTTTTTCTTTTGAATTATTTTCATATGTATTTTTTAATTCATTATATTTTGATTCTAATTCATCTCTATTATATTTTGTTTCTTCAACTTCATTTTCTTTTTTTTTTAATTTTTCTTCTTTTTCTTCTTCATTTTTTAAAATTTCTTCTTTATTATTATTAAACTCATTCATTTTTTCTTTTCTTCTTTCCATATCTGAAATATCTTTTCCTGATTTTTCATCTTCTTTACTTTTATTTTTTTTGTCTTCTTTTTTTTTTCTTAATTTTTCTTCTAATTCTGATATTTTTTTCATTTTTTCTCTTCTATTATTTTCTAATTCATCACTTTTTTCTTTACTTTCTTTTTCATTTTTTTGTGCCTCATCAGCAACATTTTTTAATTCATCACATTGTGATTTATATAATTCAATATATTCTTTATTTTCTTCAATTTGTTTTTCCATTCTTTTAATTGTTCTATTTATTTTTCTAGAATTTTCATCTTTTAAATTAATTTCATTATTTATTTTTGTTAAATTTGATTTTTTAGCATTTTTAGATATTTTATCTAATTCAGCAAAACTTTCAGTATATTCTTTTTTACATTTTTGAATTTCTGATTTTAATTCAATTGCCTCATATGCTTCTTCTAATTTTTTAATTTGTTTTTTATTTGGTTTTGCATATTCTATTTTATCTTTTGCTTCTGCTTTTGTAATTGGTTTATTTGGATCAATATTTAATATTTCTTCAATTAATTTTTTATTACTTTTATTTTCATCTAATTGTTTGCTAAATTGAATTTTTAATTCATATAATTCTTGAGTCTTTTTATTTAATTCTAATTTTAATAATGTTAATTCTTCTTTTAAATCATCTTCAGTTAATTTTGGTTCTGTTTTTATTGGTTGATTTGGATTTTCTGGAAGACTATTTGAAAATGTTTGAGTTGAATATAACATATATGAATTTCTGAAATCTTGTGATTGACTCATATTTAATGGAGGTAATTTTTTGTGACGAGGATTTTTTTGAGTTTGACCAAATTTATTTTGAGTTGTATTGTTATTTCCTTGACTGTCATATCTGTTATTTGGATTTTGAGTTTTTGAATAATTCTTTTGAGTTTTATTATTTGAAGATCTATCACTTTTTGGATTTGAATCTTTTACTTCATTATTGTTTTGATTTTCAGTTTCCATATTAATAATTTTAATTGTATATTTTTTTATTTTTATTTATTTATTCTTTAATTATTTATAATGATGTTTCAGTTATTTAATTAATAAATTGGAATTAAAAAATTTTATATTTTTCATAAAAATATTCATTTTTTTTAAAAAAGGTTAAATAAAATATATTAAATATAAAAATCAAATATTAATAATCAATTTCTTCTTTTATAGATTCATTTTTTGAATCATTAATATTATTATTTTCATTTTCAGTTAATAAATTATCAAATTCTTTTTTTTCATCAGGATTCATTTTATTTATAATTTCATTGAATTCTTTACATTTCTCTTTATAAAAATTTTTCTTTTTTAAAGTTTCTTTATATTTATTATAATAATTTTCATTTTTATTATAATCATTTGAAACTTTATTTTCATTTTCTTTTTCATTTTTTTCTTTAATTTTATGACTTTTATCAACTCCATAATTTGAATCTTTATTATTCATCATTTTCATATATAAATTTTTATATTTATCTGATATCATATAATATTCATTTTCAAAATGTGATAAACTTCTAATTTTATTTTCATAATCACCTCTTAAATATTCTAATTCAATTTGTAATTCATTTATTCTTTTAATTAAATTTTTTTTCTCTTCTAATAATTTATTATATATTTTTTCATTTTCATTTTTCTCATTATTTGTATTATCAATATAATCTTTGAAATCTGCTTTAATTTTTTTTAAAGATAAATTTAATTCTTCAATTTCTTTTTGATAAAAAGAAACATTTTGTCTTTCTTCATAAAATTTCCTTTGATTTTGATTACGATAATTTAATATTGTATCATTCATTTCTTCTTCTCTTTGATTGATTAATTTTTTTAAAGAAGTTAATTCATTATTTGCAGTATCAATTTGAGTTTGTAATATATTATTATTATTAATTAAATCTTCTTTTTCATTTTGTAAATTAATTAAACCATTTTTTGCTATTTCAATTGCATTTCTTAAATCATATAATTCATTTTCATAATTCTCTATTCTTTCTACTAATTGAGTAATTTGATTTGATTGAAGATTATTTTTATATTTTTCTGCTTCTAATTCTTTTTTATAAGTATCTTCTTTTGCTTTAGTTGATATTGAAATTATATTATTTTGATTTTTTAAATTTTCATTTGAATCACTTAATTTTTTTATTTGTTCTTTATATTGATTTAATTGAGTTCTTAATTCTGAAATTAATAAAGGTGATATCTCATTTTCATTTGGTTTTATTATTATATTATCTAAATTTGATTTATATTCATTAAATTTATTTATCATTTCTTTAATATCTTTATCATATTTTTCATTTAATCTTTCTATTTCACTTTTTGTTTGTTTTTTATATTCATCATATTCTGTTTCTAATTTTACATTTTCTTTCATTAAATTATTTACTTTATCACTTAAATCTCTATTTTCTATATCTTTTTCATTTAATAAAGTACTATATCTTGATTCAGTTTCTGATTCAATTTTTTTTTTAAGAGTATTTTCTTCAAATTGATTATTTATTCTTAAAAGTTTTTCATAATTTTCTTTTTGATTTTCTAAATTTTCTTTTAATAATTTATTTTCATTTTTATATTTATTTTCTATTGATTTTTTTTCTTCTAACAATTTAATTATTTGTTCTCTAAAATCATTATTTTGACTTTGAACTTTTTGATGAAGATCTTTTAAATCATTATATAATTGAATAAATTTTTGTCTTTCATTTTCTTTTTTATTAACTTCTTTTTCTAAATTATATGCTAATTTTTTAAATTCAAGAAGTTGATCTAATGTTTCTTTATAAGAATTAGGTTCAGGAATATTTTCCATATATTTTTTTTTCTTTGAAAAATTATTTTAAAAATTATTTTCAGAAAATTAAAAATATTATATATTATATTATTATATATATTTAATATCAATAATTTTTTTCAATAAATAAAAATATGAAAAACTTAAGTGCTATTAAACCAAATGAGGAAGATTATTGTTTAAAATATAGAAGAAGAAAAAATAAATTTCTTATGTTTGATGAATCTGATTATCTTCCTTTAATAAAAAGTCAAAATTTATCTGAATCACATAAGATAATAAGTAAAATTCCAAAATTAAATATTAATTCAATTGATTATCCTGCAGTTTATATTCATAATTCTTATTTAAGAGATAAAAAATCAAAAAAGAAATTAAAATATTTTCATAAGCAATATTTATTAAGTATTAAATATTTAAAATTCCTCAGTCAAGAAAATTTAACTGAAGATTTTATAGAAAAAATTTCAAAAATAAATGATACAGATAAAAAAAATGATGAAAATATTAAAAATGAGAATAATAAAAATATAAAAAATAATAATAATTTATTTAATAAAGAAAAAAATGAAAATGTAAAAAATATTATAACTGAAAATATTTTAAAAGAAGATAATAAAAAAGATGAAAAATTAAAAGAAATTTTAATAAATACAACTTTAGATGAACAAATTGATTCATTAAAACAATTAGATAATATTCCAAAAGAAGATATAGAAAATTCTGCAAATTATATAGTAAATATTTTAAATAATAAAGAAAAAGAAGAAATTCCTCCTCCGAAATTAATTATTCATAATGTTTTCTTTGAATGGATAATAAATAATTTTTTGAAAAATTTAAATCCTTTTAATCCATATAATCAAGTAATAACAGTTGAATATACTATTGATTTATTAAAACTAAAAATTCAAAACTTTAAAAAAAATATAATAAATTATGTTAAAGATAATGAAAAATTACTACAAAATACAATTGAAAATTCAGATAATGAAGAATTAAATTATTCAACACCTTATGAAAATTCAGATGAAGAAATATTTAATAAAAAAACATCTTTCTTAAGAGAAAATATAAAAAAAAATTACAGAAAAAGACAAATTTATTTTGATGAAGCAAATAATATAAATTCATTTGCAAAAAGTAATAATTTATCAGAACATTTATTCAGTGATGATGAATCAAAAAATTCTTATTTTAAAAATATAAATACTGAAAATCCAGTTAAATTAAATAATAAATTAAGAAAAAAACAAAATCTAATGGATCCTTCACTTTCTTCAATTAATACAAATACTACAAGAAAATATAATGTAAGTTCTACTGAAAGAACTGTAGAAAAATTGATTAATAATTCATATTCTAATAAAATATTAAATCATATTGATTCTAATAATGATGATTATTCTGAAAAAAATAGTAATTTTTATGATAGTTATAGAAAAGATTTATCTTATAAACCACCTATGATTATTGAAAAAATTGATTTTATTAATACTAAAAATAATAATGATATTATCTTTGAAAAAACAAATGAAAATTTTGTTGGAACTAAAAAATCTTTTAATAATAATAAACCAATATATAATGTTGATTATAATCAAAAAAATAGTAATCAAAATTTACCTAAAATTATTGATAATAGAATATACAATTCAAATGTAAATAATAATGATTCAAGTACAATTAATGATAAAAATAATTATAATAATGAAAATAATGAAAATGACACTTTTCCAGAATTTTATAATCAAAAAATAAATCAGAATCAAAATTTTGTTGATAAAGAAAAAAATAATACTAATATAAATAATAATAATGAAAAATTATTGGAAAAAAAAGATAACAAAATCATATATGAAAGAAATGATAAAAAAATAAATGAAAAAATAGATAAAAATATAAATGAAAGCAATAATATAAAAATTATAGAAAAGAATGATAAAAATATAAATGAAAATAATAACAAAAAAACAATAGAAAAGAATGATAAAAATATAAATGAAAATAATAATATAAAAACAATAGAAAAGAATGATAAAAATATAAATAAAAATAATAATAAAAAAACAATAGAAAAGAATGATAAAAATATAATAAAGAAAAATGATAATAAAGATAATGAATTAATTAATAATGAAGGAAAAAACAAAAATAATACTCAATCAGATAATATTATAAAAAAAACAGATAATCAAAATAAATCTGAAAATTCTAATAATGATAAATCAATACTTAATGAAAACATTCTAAGTGATAATAAAAATACAAAAACAATCGATGATAATAATAAAATACAAAAAAAAGAAAATAATAACTTAATTCAAAACAATAATAATATGAGTAATAAATCTGATGAAAATTTAAGTGAAACAAATAAAAATATTTCAAATAAAAATAAAGGAAAAAATGAAAATAATAAAGAAGAAAATATAGAAAAAATTGAACATAATACAATTGATTCAAATTCAAATGAAGGAAAAACAATAAATAGAAAAAATATTAATTCTCATAAAAAAAATGAAAAAAGTGAACACAATATAATTTCAAATTCTTCAGAAAAAAAAGCAGAAAAAAGAAGATCAAGTATAAGAAGAAAAAGTGATAGAATTGATACTTCTAATAGTAATAATAAAGATATTTCAAGAAATAAAAAATCTGATTTAGAAAATATAATTAAAAATAAATCATCAAACAAAAGATTATCATTAAAAACAAAAGAAGAAAATAAAAAAGAATTAAATGAAGATGAAAATATTAATGATAATAAAAAACAAAAAAAAACAAAAAATAAAAAATCTAAAAATAAATCAGAAAAAGAAGAATCAGACGAAATAAATTCTTCATCAGATAATGAAAAAAAAGAAAAAATCGATGAAAATTATATAAAAGAACAGAAAAAAAGAGAAAAAGAAGAACAAGAAAAAAATGAAAAAAAACAAAAAGAAGAAGAACAAAGATTAGAATATGAAAAAAGAATAAAAGAAGTTATTTTAAGACAACAAAAATCAAATTTAACAATAAAGAATCCAATGAATGATTATTCAAGTCAATTTAGTAAAGGAGCAATAGAACATAAAGATTTTTTAAAGCATTTATTAGAAAGAAATAATCCTAATTTTTTTAATCAAGAAAAATTTGATAATGAAATAATAGAAGCAATAAAAAGAAAAAATGAATTAGAAAATTTAGATGAAGATGAAAATGAAAATGTAGAAAATAATAATGAAGATAATAAAAATAAAACAAATAATAAATATAAAAGAAGAATAAAATTAGGAAGTAATAATGAAAAAGAAGAAAAATTAATATATGATAATTCTTATTTATTAAAAAAGAAAAATAGTAATGATAAATTTGAATTAAGAAAAGAAGTTTTAGATATTTTATCAGGTAATTATAAAAAAAATGAAAATTTAGAAGAACCAAAAAAGCAAACAGAATATAAAAAATTTATTAAAAAAAGAAAACCATTACCTCAAATATTAATAAAAGGAATGAAAAATAAAAAAAAATTAATGAATAAATTAAAAGTTTTTAATTTTAATTTAAGTGATGAAATTTCAGATGAAACAAGAAAAAAATTAGAAATGAAAAAAAGAGAAGAAGAAGAAGAAAAATTAAGACAAATTAATTTTGAAGAAAAATTAAAAAGATTTTTTGCAAAAATTCAACAATTAAAAAATGAAACTAGTGAAAAATTTGGAGAAGAAGTTGATAAATTATTTGATGAACAAATTAATGGTTCTGAATTTGGAATAAATAGAAAACTTGAAAATAGAATTAATCATTTTAAAGGATCAATAAATACTTATGTTTTACAAAAAAATAATTATAGGAAACTTAAACAAAATAATTTAATTTTTAAATCACCTTGTGAATTTGAAACAACTTCTAAAACTCTTGATAATAGTTTTTAAACTAATTTATTTTAAAATAATATTTTTATATATTTTGATTATGAAAATTTAACTTTAATATTTTTTTTTTATTTTTTTTTTATTTTTTAACATATTTAAAAAAAAAATTTCTTAATTATATTTTTATTTTTTACATAATTATTTACATAATTATTTTTTATCAAATTATATTTCATATTTTTCAAGTTTTTATTATTTGTAATAAGAAATCTTAGAATTTTTTTTATATCAAATGAATTATATATATATCAATTTCTTATTCATAAAACATTTAATTAATAAAAAAAGTTTTTTCTATAGTTATACTAATTTAACATATTTATCACTCATATAAAATTATTATTTATATTAATTTTCATTTTTTGATTTATTTACAAATTCATTATTAATATAAATATTTCGTAAAGATGAATTCTTTTTCTTCCAAAGTTCTTTAGTTTTTTTTAATATATCTTCTTCAGAAAGATTTGGATTACTTTTTTTATATTCTTCTATAAATAATTGAAATGCATTATTTTCTTTTTTTTTTTTTGAATTTACTCTTTTTTTTCTTTGATTATTACTAATTTCAAATCTATTAACAGATTTCTCTATTTTTTCTAATTTTAAATATCCTGGATTTTTACCATAAAAAAAATTAATATAATCTTCATTCGACATTCCATTATTTTCATTTATATTTATAATTAAATGGTTTGAAGATATTAATGTTTGAGTGTATGAATCACATTTATATTTTATTGAATAATTTTTATTCTTATTTTGTAAAGTTTTTTTTTGAGTGTCCATGGAATACCTTTGTTAAATAATATATTAATTATCAAAAAGATCGTTTTTTTTTATTTTCATTATGAAAGGGACAAATAAAATAACAAAATAAATTACAGATTTATTGATAAAATATTAAAATTTTTGTAAATTTATTTTAAATATAATTCAATTTATATTAATCTTATTATAAAATATCCATCTTTTTTTTTTTTTGATTTTAATGAGATTTCATTATAATTACTATTCAAGGAAAAATAAAATAATTTAATATTATTTTTATTTTAATTATAGAAAAATTCTTTTTAAACTCACAAAAATTATTTATATAAATTTAAACAAAACATTAGTTATATAATTAATAATTAATTTAATTATTTATATAAATAAACTTATAAATAATTAATTGAAAAAAAATTTTAAAAATAAAATAAAATATCTTTTAATAAAATTTAGTGAATAATATTTTCAAAAAATTTTAAAAATATTAATTTATATTTATAATTATAATCATATTTTATTATATAACTTTATTTTTGTTGAGTGTAATATAAATAAAAATTTCATCCAATGAAATTTATATTACAAAATACATATTTTTATTATTTTTTTATTTATACAAAAATTTCATTTTGTAAAATAATAAGTATTTAACAATTCTCCAAGTTTACTTTTTTTTAAAGGTTTATGTATCATTTCAACAATACATTTAATATTTTTTAATTGTTTCAATAAATTTTCTTCAATATGAGCAGAGACAATAATAATTTTTAATTCAGAAATTTCTTTATTATCAATCATTTTTTCTATTTTTTTAGCTGCATCTAATCCATTCATAATAGGCATCATCATATCTAAAAATATTAATTTATAATTTTTTTTATCACAATTACATTTTAATTTTTTTTTATTTTCAATTAAATCAATACATTCTTTTCCATTTGTACTTGAATCACATTCAACATTATATTTTTTTAACATATTTTTAAGAGATGTTAAATTAAAATTTTCATCATCACATAATAAAACATCATTACAATTACAATTACATTTATTAAAATTTGATGTTTTTATTATTTCAAAACTTGAATTTTCCCTTGGAGTAGTTTTTGCAGTTATTTTATTATTATATGATATAGAAATTTCATTTAAAATTATATCTTGTTTTTCATTTGTATTATAACTTACATTCTTATCACTTAATCTTCCAACTGCCAAATAACCATTTTTAATTGGACGAAATTTTTCATTAAAATGAATTGATTCTTCATTTGAAAATGTTTTTCTTTTTGGTTTAGTTGTTTTTGATTGTTTTATTTCTGCGATTGAAACATTTGAAATTTCAGTATCATTACTTATTTCCATTGTTTTAAAATTTTTATCTTTAGTTACTTTTATAAATGGATCATTCTCTAAAGATATTAATTCTAAATTTTCATAATTTTTTGAATTACGAAAACTATTATTTATATTATTATTAATATTCTTTATACAATTTTTATTTTGTACATCTCCATTTATTATTATATTATATAATGGATTTTGAGAATTTTTAATAGATGATGATTGAATATTTGATGAATATCTTTTATTTATATGTGATGTTGCATTATCTATAAATTTATCTTCATTTATTGGTAGAAATATTTTTCTATTAATTGATTCTATTATCATATCTTTTTTCTCTTGTGTATATTCATTTATTTCTTCTATATCTTCTTTTTCTATTGTAAATGGTAAAATTATACTTAAAAGTAATTTTTCATCTTCTTCATATATTTTAAATTTTATTTTTAACATTTCACTCATATTTAATAATAATTCTTTAGTTATTTCAATTGTTTGAACTGTTTTTGAAAAATCAAATTCTTCTTTAAAACCAAAATCAATATCATTTATTATTTTACTTTTTCTTCTATCTGTTTTTTTTATTTCTTCTTCAATTTTAATAAAATTTATTTTAATTTGATTACCTTTAATAATATTAAATTTATGTTGAAATCCTCCTTTTCTTGGAATCATATGATATAATAAAACATATATTCCTCTTAAAAAATTATTTAAATAATCTTCATTTGATTCAATATATTTATCATTTAAAAAAGAAAAATTATTTGAATAATCTATTTCTTTATATTTAAATAAAATAGAAAAATGATGTAAAATTCTATTAAATTGATATTCTAAATTAATTTTAATTGAAGGATTAATTTTTAAATTACTTGTATTTTCAAATATTACTCTAAAATACCATATAAAATTTTTAATAAAAACTTTAATTAAATTAACTAATAAATTTATATTATTATATCTTGTTTTTCTCTCATGTGAATTTTCTTCTATTTTATTTTCTTCTATTCTAGTTTCTTCATTTATATTTTCTTCAATTGTATTTTGTAAAGCATTTAAAGGATTATTTAATTCATGATATAAAGTAACAATATATTGATACTTTATACTTTTAATTAAATTATTTTGAATTGACTTTCTTTCATCATTATAATTATCCATACATATATAAATATTTTTCTTTACAACTTTAATTTTTACATATATCATTGATAAAGGTGAAATATATGTTCCAGATTGAATTTTATTTTGATGTTCTTCACCTTCACTTTCAAATATTATTTTTTTTAAATTTGTTTCACTTAAATGATTATTTTCCCATCTTTTAAATTCTTCCATTCTTTCTTTAAATACTTTAATGTCTAAATTTTTTGGTAAATCTAATAATTTTAATAAATATGAATTAACATTTGTTATTTTATAGTCATTAGAATCATTATCTTTTTCTAATATTAAAAGTCCAATTGGAAAAAAGTCTAAAGTATTTTGAAAAATAGATTCATTATTATTTATCACTGTTTCAAATGCTGCATTTTTTAATTTTTTCCTAATCATTTATTATATTTAATATTTAATAATGTTGTTTAATTTTAATTAATTAAGAAAAAAGAAATTATCTTCAAATATATATTTTATTGTTATTATTAATATATTAAAAATAAATTATAATAAAGTTTTTAACTTTTTTTAGGATATAAAATTGAATATATGTTTTAGAAAATAATACTTTATTTATATTATTATTATATAATATATATAATTAATAAAACTTTTTTATTTCATTTATATAAAAATAATATATAATTTAGTTTTTAGATAATAATTTTAAGTGTTAATTTTTTTTGTTATGAGTTATTAGGTTTCTAAATATAACATATATTAAAAAAAACTTTCTTTAATAGAATTTTTAATTTCTAATTTTAAATATATTAAATATATTTATTTTATTTAATGGAAAATAAAAATGAAGAAAAATACTTTCATTCTATTAATAATTATATAATAATATCAGAAAATCCATTTCAAATAGCATTCACTCAAAATAAAAAAATAATCATATATGAAATAAACTTAAGTGATTTATTATCATTTAAAAAACAAAAAGAAATAGAAATTCCAGATCAAATATTAACAATAGGAAAATTAAATTTAACAAATGATATAATCGTAGTTGGTAAAACAAATAAAACAATATATTATATTTCATCTAAAGATAATCAAATAAAATTTTCAAGTATTTGTAATAAAAATTTAATATCATTAATTACATTAAATGAAAATAATATAAATTATTTATTATACGCAGATAAAGTTGGTGAAATTTCAATAAAAAAAATAACAGAGAATGAAACAGAAGAATCATTTAACAAAATGGGAAAAATAATATGTGGACATAGTGATTCAATAACACATTTAAATATTAGTAATGATAAAAAATTATTATTATCATGTGATAGTTTTGGTAAATTAAAAATATATCAATTTCCAAATTTATTTAATGTACTTTCTATTATAATTTATCATGAAAATGATGTAAAATTTGTTAATTTTAGTGGAGAAATTGATAAAAGTTTAATTGTTTTTACTAAAAATTCTGATGTTGATATTTGGTCACTTTATGATTTCCAATTACAAAAAAAGGAAAAAATTGAAGATAATATTATTTATTGTAATACATTTAATAAAAATAATATTTTATTATTACAAAGTGAAAATCATATTTTAATATATTCAATTGATAATATTCATTTTTGTTTAAGTGATAAAAAAGAATTAAAATATGATTTTAATAAAGACAATAATTATATTTTCTTTAATTATAACAATAAAATATATTTATCAATATTTAATAATCAAAATGAATTAAATAAAATAATATTAATATATGAATAAATAATAAAAACAAAAAATATAATAAAATAAATATATTTAAATAAATTTAAAAAAAAAATGTCAAACCCAGAAAATAAAACCCAAATAAAGCCAATTCCATTTATAACATTCGACACATCAACAAAAAAATTTATAATATCAAAAGAAGCAAAAAAAATAATATGTAATCCAAATTATACAGAAGTAGGAATAATAAGTTTAGTAGGAAAATACAGAACAGGAAAATCATTTCTTTTAAACAGATTTTTAAAACAAGCAAATGAAAATAATTTAAATATAAATTCAGAAAATGAAAACATAAAAATAGAAAACTCAGAAATAAAAATAAATAAAAATTATAATGGATTTGACGTAGGTCCAACAATAAAACCATGTACAAAAGGAATTTGGATTTGGCCAAATCCAATAATAATAAAAAATAATCATAGTAAAAATTCATTTCCTTCTTTTTTAATTGACACTGAAGGTTTAGGTGCATATGATGAAGAAATAAATCATGATACAAAAATATTTTTAATTGCAATTTTAATTAGTTCTTTATTTATTTATAATTCTTTTGGTACAATTGATGAAAATGCATTAAATAATTTGAGTTTAATATTAAATTTATCAAAAAATATTAAATTAAGAAATTCTTCTTTTAAAAATGAAGAAGAAGAAATGGGAAAATATTTTCCTTCTTTATTATGGTTACTTAGAGATTTTGCTTTAAAATTAGAAGATAATGAAGGAAATGTTATAACAGCAAAACAATATTTAGAAAATGCTTTAATGGAACAAAAAGGAATGTCTGATATTATTATTGAAAAAAATCAAGTTAGAAAATTAATTAAAACTTATTTTCCTGAAAGAGATTGTTTTCCTTTAGTTAGACCAGTTGAAAATGAAAATGATTTACAAAATTTACAAAATTTATCTGATGAAAATATTAGACCTGAATTTTTAAATCAATGCCAACTTTTAACTAATAAAATTTTAAAAAAAATTAAACCTAAAAATTTTAATCAAAAAATACTTTCTGGAGAAATGTTATTTAGTTTAATTGAAAGTGTTATTTCTTCAATTAATGAAGGAGTTATTCCAGTTATTGAAAATTCTTGGAAATATGTTATTAATACTGAATGTTTAAAAAATTTAAATGGTATTATTAAAGAATATAAAGAAAATATTATTAAATATCAAAAAGATAATTTTGATAAATCTGATTATTTTTCTCTTTTAGAAAATTATAATCAGAATTTATGTAATGAATTAATACAAAAATTTCAAGATGAAAATTCTAGTAAATTTGATGATATTGATGAATATGTTAAAAAATTAAAAATTGGATTAAATCAAGAATTTAAAAAAATAAATGAAGATAATTTTAATTTGTTAAAAGATAAATATATTTTGGAATTAGATAAAGAAATTAATAAAATTATTTCTGATAAAGATAAATTAACTAAAGAAAATTATATTACTTTTATAAATGGATTATTACAAATTAAAGATAAAATTGATAATTTAATTCCAGATTTTTTATTAAAACAACAAATTGCTTTTGAAAAAATAATAAATGCAATTAAAAAATATATAGAAGAATTTTTTGTAAAATCAAAAAATGAAATTGAAAATAAAGTAAGTACAATTAATAATGAAAAAGAAATTTTAACTTCAAAATATAATAATTTAAATAATGAATATGAAAAAGATAAAAAAGAATTTAAACAATATATTGATAAATATAATGAAATGTTAATTGAATATAAATTAATAAATAAATCAAATGAAGGAAAAATAAAAAATTTTGAAAATGAAAAAAAAACATTAAAAGAAACACATCAAAGAACAATTGAAGAATTAAAAAAAGAATCTCAATCACAAATTGAGAAATATACAATGGAAATTGAAAAATTAAAAAATGAAATAAAATCAAAAGATGAAGAAATATTATTAAATAAATTAAATAATGAAAAAGTAAATGCATTAAATATTCAAAAAATAAATTTTTATGAAAAAGAATTAGGAGAATGGAAAGAAAGATATAATATTCAATCAAAAGATTTTTCAGAAGCAAAAAGTAAATTAATAAATTTAACAGCAGAAAATGATAAATTAAATGGAGAAATTCAAAGTTTAAAAAATAAATTTTTAAAAGGAAATATGAGAATAAATACAGGAGAAAATCAAAATGATGATATACAAAATTCATATTTAAAAACAGATAATAATACAAATTTAAGTAATATGAATTTAAATAATATTTTAAAAGGAAATAATGAAATAAGAGAATATATTGAACAATTAAAAGATATAATTTCTATTTTAATTAAAAATAATAAAGATTTAAATTCTTCAAATCAAAATTTAGCTTTATCAATTTCAAATATAGAAGATAATAATAATTTATTAAATAAACAAAATGAAGAAAATGAAAAAGATAATAATAATTTAATATCAAATGCATTTTCTTATCAAAAACCAATTTCTCAATTTAATACATTTAAAAATATAAATTTACAAACTCCAAAAGAAAAAAAAAGTAATAAATTACAAGTAAAAATAAAAAATACAATGTTAAAAAAAGATGAATATGGAAAACCTTATTTAGATTATATATGTGAAGTAAAATATAATGATAAAGAATGGAAACTTTTAAAAAAATTTAATCAATTTGTATTCTTTCATAATTCAATTAAAAATTTATTTAAAGATACAATACAATTACCAAAGACTGGTTCTTTATTTACTAATATAAATGAAATGACTGGAAATTCTTTTCATGAAAATAAAATAAATCAACTTGATAATTATATAAATGAATTAATTGAAATTGATGAAGTTTTAAATTCAGTTCCTTTTAAAAACTTTTTTGAATTAGATGAAGAACATATTCAAAATGATAAAATTAAAAATAAAGCTTTTAGTTTAGGAAAAGAAACTTTTAATAATTTAAGTGATACTAAAGTTAAAAAACAACAAATTAATAATCCTAGAAAATTTAATGTTCCTATTCCTAAAAAAAAATAATATTTTTTTAAATGTATAAATGGAAAAAAAAGTAAAAAAATATTCTTTTGAATTATTATTTATTATAAAATTCCATTTAATAAAAGTGTTATTTATAATTCTTTAATTGTAATATTTTTTTTTAAATAATTAAAATATTTTTTTAATATTTATTATTTATATTAATATAATTAATTATAAATATTTAATTTTTACAAAATACATATTTTTAAAATTTTTAAATTAATATAATCTTAATTTTCACTTAAACCATTTAATTAATAATTATACTTCAAATTAAACTAAAAATCAAAATATACAATAGTTAAAAAAATTTAATACTTATTATTAACTCTCTTATTCATTTATAAAATCATCCTCAAAACTTTCAATATCAAAATTATGATTTGAATTATTATTATTACATTTTATTTCATTATCAAATCCAAATTTTTTAATCCATTCATGATTTAATGCTTCATTAATAGTCATTCTTTTTTTAGGATTTTTTTCTAATAATTTAGAAATAAAATTAATACATTCATTAGGAATTTTTTCCCAAATTCCATTTCTAAAATTAGGTTGTTCATAAATAGTTTTTCTAATAATTTCTTTATCATTTAAAGGATGATCAAAAGGTAAAGAACCACTAATTAATAAATAACAAGTAACACCTAAAGACCAAGAATCAACTAATTTATTATATTTTTTTTTTAATAATATTTCAGGGGCAACATAAGATAAAGTACCACAAGTTTCATTACAATATTCACCTGGTCCTAAAATTTTACTTAAATTAAAATCATTTATTCTTATATCAAATTCTTCATCATTATTATATGTTATTAATATATTTTCTGATTTAATATCTCTATGAATTATTCCAAATGAATGAAGATATGATAAAGCTTTTAATATTTTATATATTATTTTACATGATTGTCTTTCTGGAATATGAAATTTATTTCTTTCTAAATAAGAAAATAAATCACCACCTGAACAATATTCCATTATTATATAAAAAAAATTCTCATTTTCAAATATATCATATAATTTAATTATATTTTTATGATGACATATTTTTAATATATCTATTTCAGTTTTTATTAATGTTAATTGATCATTTCTCATATTTGTTTTACATAATATTTTTATTGCAACTTCTTCATTTGTTTTTTTATTTTTACCTAATTTAATTAAACCATATTTTCCTTTTCCTAATGTTTTAGTTATTTCATATATATCATTTAAATTTGTATAATTTGTTGCAATTTTTAAATTTTCAATCCATTTTTTATATTCATCTTCTTCACTTGTATAATAAATTCTTTCTTTTTTAGGATAAATTATAGAAAAATTATAAAATTTAATTCCATTATAAATAACAGGTGAATTTTCCTTTAAAAAAACTCCACTTAAATGATGCATTCCTTTATGTATTTTTTCATCTTTATCTGAATAAAAATATAAATCTTTATATAAAAGTTTAAACCATAATCTTTTTAATTTTATATTATCAATTAATTTATATAAATAACCTTCAAATTTTATAAAATTATTATCATCATCTTCTTCTTCAATTTCTTCTTCATTAAAATAAAACATATTTTCATCTGTATTTTTTTTTTCATTATTTTCTGATATTTCTGATATATCATAATCTTTATTTGATTTATTATATTTATAAGCAGGCATTAATTTTAAATCTTTAAATTCTATATTATTTATATTTTTATTTGTTTTTATTGATGATTCATCTTCAATATTTAAATTATTTTTTCTTTTAACTGGAAATTTTAATAATTTATTTTCATTTTCTTCATTTTCTTCATAATAAAAAATAATATTTTCATTTTCATTTATATTATCTTGTTTTAATGTTCCTAAATTATTTTTCCATAAACTCATTTGTTTAAAATCTACTTTTGCAGTATAAGTTTTTCTTTTTTTATTTGCTCTTTGGAAAAAATTATTTAATTTTAAATTAGTATTAATATTAAGTGGTGATGCAATTAATTTTATTCTTTTATTTATTTGATTTGGACTACTTTTATAATTTTTTTTTTCTTCAAAATGAAATTCATTAATTGCATTTTTATTAAATGGTTTTTTTTCTAAAAGAAATAATAAAATTAATAAATAAATATCACTTCCAATATTTTCAATTAAATAAATAAATTCATTATAATCAATTTTTTCTTTTTGAAAAATTTTAAAAGATTCATCTAATAAATTAGATAATTCATCTTGTGTATAATTTCTAATATGAAGGTTATTATTATCAGAATCATCTTTATTTTCATTTTTTAAATTATTAGAAGAAATATAAGATAAAACAATTCTAATATCATTTTTATCAATTAAACCATCTTTATCAAAATCATAAAAATTAAAAATAAATTTTGAAGAATTTTCAAATGAATCATAAAAAAGTGATTTCATTCCATTAATAAATTCTTTCATATTTATATAATCATCATTATCTGAATCAAAAACTGAAAATAAACGTTGAGAAATTAAACCAGGGACTTTATAATATGAACTAAATGTTATTTTTGATATTCCTTTTTTACAAGTTCTATATGATAAATCTTGCCATACATCAGTTAAATATGATATAAAAGTTTCTATATTTATTATTCGATAATTTTTTATTAATTGCTCGAAATTAAATTTTATACTCATTTTATTTTAATATTCAGTATAATAAATTAGAATAAATTTTTATTATTTATTTATTTTATTTTTATAATTTGAAATTTTTATTTTTTTGAATATATTAATTTTATATAATGGAAAATTCAAATAATAATAGAGATTATTTAATTCAAAATCTTCAAAATTCTATTTCAGAATATGAAAAAATAAATCATGAACAAAATGAAAAAATTGAAAATTTAGAACAAATAATTTCAGAAATGAATGAAAAATTATCAACATTAGATAATGTTATTCAAGAAAATGTAAATTTAAATTATGAAATTAATAAACAAAATGAATTAATTCAACAAAAAAATCAATATTTATCAGAATTTGAAGAATTAGCAAAAATATCAAAATTACGTTTTGAAGATTTTATGACAACAACTACTGAAAATCAAAATGAATTAGAAAAAAAAAGTCAAAAATATTTAGAATTAAAAAATAAATATCTTCCTTTAATTCAACAATTTCAAGATTTAGAAAAAGAACATAATACAATAATAAATCAATCAAAAGAAGAAAAAGAATTTTATGAAAGAGAACTTTCTTCTTTATCAAATCAATTTGAAGAACTTAATACTAAATATAATTATTTAGAAGAAGAAAATAAAAATCTAATAAATGAAAATCAACAAATGAAAATAAAAGAAAAAGAATTAAATGATAAAATTATAGTTTTAACTAAATTTAAAGATGAATTTGAAAATGTAAAACAAGATTTTTTAAATTTAGAAAAAGAAATGATTGAAAAAAGTACAAAAATAGAAATGTATGAAAAAGTAAATGAAGAATTAAAAATACATTTAAATGAAATAGAAAATATAAATAGAAGATATGAAAGTGATATAAATGAGTCAGAAGAAAAAATAGATAATTTAAATAAAATAAATGGTACATTAGAAAATGCATATAATGGAGCAGTTCAAGATTTAGATAATTTAAAAATTGAATATGATAAAATAAATAAAGAATTGAATAAAAAAAATAAAGAATTTGAAACAATGAAAAATGAATATAATAATCAATTTAAAATTTTAAAAAATGAAAATTTATCTTTAAAAAAAAGAGAAAGAATGTATAAAGATACTTTATCAAAATTAAAAAATTTTTCAGATATGAATAATTTAAATCAAGGTATTATGAATAATAGTTATTTTACATATAATCCAACTAGAGGAAGTGAATTTAATATTAATTCAAATGATAGAGATGATTCTGTTAGATTTTCATATCATTTAATTGAAAATTTAAAAAATTCTTTGAATAAAGTTGATATGAAATAAGGAATATTTTTTTTTAATTTTTTTTTATTTAAATTTGTACTTTTCATTTAATTAATTTATTTTTTTTAAAATTAAATTTAATAAATGGGTAAAGTATTTGAATTATTTTTTTTTTTTAATTTGATTTTTTTAAAAACTATCTTGTTCAATGAATCATTTGAATTTGGATGAAGTACATTTTCAGATGAAAAATTTTTTATTTTTCTATTACTTAAATTATCATTTAATTTAAAAGTTCGAGTTTTACATTTTATATTATTTTCAAAGTAATTTCTAAAAATTATATTTGATTTTTTCTCATATAAAATTTTATTGAATAATTTTGAATTATTTCCTAAACTTCTAGATAAAAATAGTAAAAAAAATCCATTTTCCTGTTTCTCTTTAATAATTGTATCATTAATGAATTTATTGTGAAATAATGAAGGAAATTTAATAGTGTTAATTCTATTGTTTGAAAAAAAAGAATTTCTTTTTTTATATTTCTTAATAATCGGCTTTTTTGGAAACATACTATTATTCATTTTTTTTTTTAAGAGATAAATTATTAATTTTAAATAGAAAAAAATATTTTTTAAACATTTTAAATAAATTTTTAATTATTTTTTATTCAGATTACCTTAAAACATTTTTTAATAAATCTCTCATAAAATATAAATAATTTAAATTAAAAAGACTATTAATGATGAATAATAAATAAAAATAAATTGATAAAGAATTAAATAAAATAAAATTAATAATTATAATTTTTATTTAAATAATGTTTCACAGAGCATTATCTTTAAGTATTGGAAAAACAAAAGAACAATTAGAAATAGAAAAAGCATTAGTAACTCCATATGAAAAAGCAATAAAAATATTAAAAAAGTAGTAACTTATTTATCAGATAAAAATTCATTATTAGCAAATGAAGTAAATTGGGTAATTAATGCAATAATAAGTCAAAAATTATATTCATATGAAGGATTAAATAAATTAAATGATATGAAAGAATCAAAAGATATGAAATTAGTTCTTGGATTTTTAAATGAATATTCAGAATCTCCAATTTTTAATCCTAATTTAAATAAAAGAAGTCAAACTGTTGATTTAAAAAATGAAAATATAAAAAGTAATTATAGAAATATGATTCTTCATTATAAAAATAAAATTTTAAATAATTCAGATGAAGAAAATTATTCAGATGATAAAGAAAAAATTAATTTTAGTGAAAAAAGTGAAGATGAATATGAAGATAGTGAAAATGTAGAAAGTGAAAAAGAAGAAAAAGAAGAAAAAAAAGATTATTTTCCAAATTTAACTAAAAAAAATATCCAAAAAAGAAATTATAAAGTAGGACTTAGAAGAGTAATAACAAATAATTTAGAATCTAATATTTATTTATTAGATAATATTGATAGTATATTAATTCACAAATTAAGAAATGATTTATTTAGTTTTGAATTTAACATTTTTGATTTTTATGATAAATACGAAAATTTAAATCCATTTACATTATCATCACAAATAATATTAAATAAATATAATTTAAAAAAATATTCAAATACATTAACAATATATAATTTCATTAAATCAATAAAAGAAAATTATTCAAAAAATGCAATTTATCATACAGAAAAGCATGCAATTGATATGTTACAAACATTATCAATTTACATATCAAAAACAAATTTAATAAATTATTTAGATTTAAACAACATTGATATAATATCTCTTTTAATTTCAGGATTATGTCATGATGTAGGTCATCCAGGTTATAATAATGATTATCAAATAAAAATGGTTACAGATTTATCAATAACTTATAATGATAAAAGTGTATTAGAAAATTATCATATTTCTTTAACTTTTCAAATTTTAAAAAATGAAAATTGTAATATTTTTAAAATTTTATCAAAAAATGAATTTTCTTATATTAGAAAAAGAATGATTGATATGGTTCTTGCAACAGATATGTCTTTTCATTCAAGAATAATTGCATTAATGAAAAATAGAGTTGAAAATAATAATATTAAAAATGGTGAAAATAGTGATAAAATTGTTAATAAAAATAATATTGATAATTTATTTAATGAACAACAAGAAGTTTTAAATTATTTAATTCATATTGGTGATTTAAGTCATAGTAGTAAAAAATTTGAAATAACTTATAAATGGTCATTTTTATTAAGTGAAGAATTTTGGAGACAAGGTGATGAAGAAAAAGAAAAAGGATTTAGTATTAATTTTTTATTTGAAAGAAGTAATACTGATATTCCAAGAAATCAAGTTGGATTTATGAAAGGAATTATTATTCCTTCTTTTGAAATTTTAGTTGAATTTTTACCTCAATTAAATTATTATTGGGAACAAGTTAATATTAATTTAGAAAAATGGAGTGAATTAGCTGATAAAAATCAAAAAGAAATAGAAAATAAAGAAAAAAAAAAATAAATTTAATTGAAATTTTATCTATAGATATCTTAAAAATGTTTTTACAATAATTTTAACTTTATTTTGTAAATATATAATTTTAGTAAAAAGATAAAAAGATTATTAAATTTGAATTGCAATTTTAAACAAAATATTATAATATAATATATTAATAATATAAAAATTAGTTTAAAATAATTTTAATTTTTAATACCAAAAAAAAATACAAAAAAAAAAATGTTACCAAATATAAATTTTTATACTTCAAATAATACAAATCAAAAAAGAACATCATTAGTATCATCACGTCAAAAAAGAACAGAAATTGTTAAAAATGAGTAAAATAAAAACATAAATAATAGTATAAATATTATAGTGTAATTTATCAAGAAATAGAAGAAAAATTAAATGCTCAAACAAAAGAATTAAATGAAAGAGCAAAAGTTATTGAAGAATTAAAAACAAGTTTATCTTTATTTATTGATAAATATAATAAATTAAAAGATGATTATGAAAAAGAAAAACAATATGGAATGCAAGTTGCTTTAAATTTAAGAGGAAATAATAATAATAATTTTAAAGGAAAGGGAAAAGGAAAAAAATATATTTTGAAAATTACTCATTTTTCTCATTATTTTCCAAAAAAGAAAAAAAATAATCAAAATGAAATTGAATTAAAAGATTTAAAAGAGAAATTAGAAAATTTAAAAAATGAAAAAGATAGAAATGAAAATCAATGGAATATTAATTTAAATAAAATGAAAATTGAAATTGAAGAATGGAGAAAAAAAGTTGAAGATTTTAAAGAAAAAATGGAAAATAATGAGAAGGATAAAAATAAAAATGATGAATTAATTAATAATTATAAAAAAGAAATTGATAAATTAAAAAAAGAAATTGATAATAATAAATTATTAAATGAAAAGAATAATGAATTAAATGAAAAATTTAAAAATTTAAATTCTAATAATAATGATTTAAAAGAACAAATTAAAGAATTAAAAAATAAAAATAATGAATTAAATAATAATAATAATGAATTAAATAATAATAATAATGAATTAAATAATAAAATTAATGAATTAAATAATAAAAATAAAGAGTTAAATGATAAAATAATACAATTAAATTCTTCTTTACAATTAAATAATGATAATAGAGAAAAAGAAATAAATGAAAATATAAAAAAGTATTTGGATGAAATAAATAAATTAAAAGATAATGAAAAAAATAATTTAGAAACAATAAACAAACTAAATGAAGAAATTGAAAAAATAAAAAAAGATAATTCAAATAGTTTAAAAGTTAATAATGAAGAAAATGAAAAATTATTAAAACAAATATCAATATTGAATGAAAAAATAAATCAAATGGATAAGAAAAATATTGAAAATAATTCTAAAAAAAAAATAGAATTAAAAATTATAAAAAATAATTTTAAAATTATCTCCAAACAGAATAATTCAAATAATAATAGTGAAAATTTAGAAAAAGAATTTTCAAAATTAAAATCAGAAAATGATTCATTAACAAAGAAAATAAAAGAAATAAAATCAGAAAATGAATCCTTAAATAAAAAAATAAAAGATTTGAATAATAAGTCAAAAAATTCAAATAAAGAAAATGGGAAAATTTTACTTTCAAATATAAAAGAAATAAAAGAATCAATAATTAAAGTTTATGAAAGTTTTAATATAAAATTTATTGATATTCAAAATATTTATGAAAAGAAATTTAAACAAATGGAAGAAAAAATACAAAAAATAAAATTATTATTAAATCAAAGAAAGCAATTAAGAAGAACTTCAACAAAAGGATTTAAAATTGAATTATCTAAACTTGAAAATGAAAAACAAAAAATGTTAACACAAATAAATAATTATGAAATTAATTTTAAAGCAAGAAGTAAAGAAAATAAACAATTAAAAGAGGAAATAAAAGAAAAAGAAAAATTAATTGCTGAATTGAAAAAAGAAATAAGAGAAAATAAAATAAGAATTTCTGAATTAGAAAATGATAATAAAGTACTTAAACAACAATTAGAAATGTATATAATTGAAAATAATGGTAAAAGTAAAATAATTGAAGAAAGAAATGAGGAAATTAAAAAATATAAAGAAATTATTGACAGAAATAATCTTATGTAAATTAATCATTTTTAAACAGTAATTTTAAAAAAAATATTTTTTATTCTAAATGATTCTAGGTGGTTTTAATTAATCCTTTATCATATTATTGTAAAAAAATAATTTTTTATAATTTTCAATAATTTTTTTATTCATTTTAATAAATATTTTGAGATATCTTTGAAGAATATAACTTGATCATTACTTTTTAAGCAATTTTACAATTTAAAAGTTTTGTTTATTCATTAAATTAAATTTTTAAAATATTAACAAAAAAAATAAAAAAAAGTTTTAAACCGCAAATTACAATGATATTTATAAAGATATTTTATACGTTAATATATTTAAAATTATGAATCTCTTTATTATTGAGGTAATTTATTTAAAATAAACAAATAAAAAATAAATTAAAAAAATTTAAAAAAAAAAAATAAAAAAAAAAATCTTATCATATTATTCAATCATATAATTTAAGAAAAAAAAAAAACAAAAATACATAATACAAAGAAAAAAAAACAAAACTAAAATTAAAAATCTAAAATATAAAAAACTTAAAAAAACCCTTATAATAATATATAAAATCCACAATATAATTCCTCAAACAAAGAAAAAAAAACCCAAAACTCTAAAAATGATATTTTTCTATTTAAAAACGTAAAATCTTAAAATATCATTAATAAAAAATCCTATGGAAAATTTAAATTCAAAAAACACATTATCATATTATGAAGAACAATACAATGAATCAATAAACCCAGAAACAATGGAACAATTTTGGTCAAAACACATTGATGAAATTTTTTGGTATAAACGTCCAGAAAAAATATTAGACAATTCAAATCCTCCATTCATAAAATGGTTTCCAGATGGAAAAATAAATTTATGTTATAATACATTAGATCGTCATATAAAAGATAATAATGGTGATATAAAAGCAATAATATGGGAAAGTGGTTATGGTAAACCAACAGAAATTTTAACTTATAATGAATTATATAGAGAAGTGAATAAATTATCTAAAATTTTATTAAATAATAATGTTCAAATTGGTGATAGAGTAATTATTTATATGCCAATGATTCCTATGGCAATTATTTCTATGATGGCTTGTTGGAGAATTGGTGCAATACATTCTGTTGTTTTTGGTGGTTTTGCTTCTGAAGAATTAAGTGATAGATTAAATGATTCTAAACCAAAATTTATTATTTGTGCTTCTTGTGGTATTGAACCTAGAAAATGTATTAATTATTATACTTTAGTTACTAAAGCTGTTAAATTAAGTCATTTAGAAAATGAATCAAAAATATTATTATTTCAAAGAAATAATGCTGATAAAGTTTCTGAAAAAGAAATTTCTGAAAGCGGGATTAAAACTTTAATTTTAAATGATGAAATGGATAAAATACCAAATGATATTTTTGTAGAATGTGTAATATTAAATAGTAATGATATATTATATACATTATATACAAGTGGTACTACAGGAACACCAAAAGGTATTGTAAGAGATATTGGTGGTTGTGCAGTAACTGCAAATTTCACTATGAAATATATTTTAAATTTAAATAAAGGTGATATAATTTTTAGTAGTTCTGATATTGGTTGGATTGTTGGTCATTTATTTATTGTATATGGACCTTTATTAAGATGTGCTACTACAATTTTATTTGAAGGTAAACCAATTGGAAATCCTAATTGTGGTAAATGTTTTGAATTAATAGAAAAATATAAAGTAAAAATATTTTATACAGCACCAACAGTAGTAAGAGCATATAAAAAAGAAGATCCAAATTGTGAAATAATACATAAATCAAATGTAAGTTCATTAGAAAGTGTATGTTTATCAGGTGAAAGATGTGATCCAGAATCATTTAATTTTATGATGAAATGTGTAGGTGAAGATAAATTAATAAATGATCATTGGTGGCAAACAGAGAGTGGATATCCAATATGTTGTAACAATATAAACATACATAGATTTAAAAATATAGCAGGAGAAACAGGAAGACCAATGTTAGGTTTTAATGTTAAAATATTAGAAATTGATTTTGAGAATGATAAATATAAAGAAATAAAAGAAAATAATAAACCAGGTATTATTTGTATTAAATTACCAACACCACCATCATTTATGACTACATTATATAATAATGATAAAGCATATATTGAAAGATATTATACTAAAGATTTACAATATTATATTACAGAAGATATTGGAATTTTTAATGATGATGGTGCTGTTACAATTTTAAGTAGAAATGATGATATGATTAAAATTGCTGGTCATAGATTAACAACTGGAAGAATGGAAGAAGTTATTTTAAAAAATGAAGAAGTTGCTGAATGTGCTGTTGTTGCTGTAAAAGATTTTTTAAAAGGAGAATTACCTTTTGCTTTTATTATTGTCAAAGATTTTGTTAATAAAGATAATTTAGATGCTATTTGTAAAAAAGTTAAAGATTCTATTGCTAATAATATTGGTGCTATTAGTAGATTGAAAGGTGTTTGTGTTGTTGATGCTTTACCTAAAACTAGAAGTGGGAAAATTATTAGAAAAATTTTGAAGAAGATTGCTAATGGAATAGAACCTAAAATTCCACCTACTATTGAAGATGTAAGTGTTATTGAAAAAATTAAAGAAAAGTTGAAGGAGAAAATTTATTAAAAAAGGTTTTTTTGTTATTTTTTTTTTTTTTCTTGTTTTATTTATATAAAGAATTTTTATTTTTGTTATTTTTTTTTATAGAAAAAAACTATTTTTTATTTTTTTTAAAAAAACTTTTATTTTTTATTTTTTTTTTTTTTTTCGATTATTAAAAATTTGTTTAATTTGATTTTGAGAAAAAAAAAAGATGAAATTTAGATTTCTACTTTTGAAATACATTCTTTTAAATTTATTTGACTTGTATTTCTATTAAGATTTATTTTTGGTAGATTTAATTTTTTAAAATATTTATCTTTTTTATTTGAATTATTTAAAATAAATTCTGCTGATTTATATATTTGATTATAATGTTTAAATTTACTTAGTCTTTTATTAAATAATTCACTTTGATAATTTTTAAAAAATATTTTTTCTTTTTTTGGAGTTTTTGGTTTAAAATATTCAACTTGTTTAACTGGTTTATTATATGCTAAAAATCTTATTAAATTTTCTTTTAAATTTTCTTTTGTATGTGGATTAAAAAAATTAGATTTTGTTATATCTTGATGCTTATTTGAATAAAAGTTCTTTTTTACATCAAAATTAAGTAAATAAGATAATTGATTCAAACTATTATCCATAGATTTTTTTTGAATAACTTCAATATTGTTAAATTTCTTTAATTTGAATTTAGAAAAAAATTGAAAATTTAGTTTATTCATTTTTTTACGAATAAATATAAAATATAAATTATTATTTCTGAGAAGTAAATTTTAAAATTATATTTCTTTATAAAATAACTAATGTAATTTAAAATATTAACATTTTTTTTATTTTTTTGATAAAGGAAGAATAATTAGATTAAATAAAATAAAATTTTCAATATTAAATTAACAATTCAATGACTTTATAAAATTGATATAATTTTATGAAAAAAATCATAAAAAATAAAATAAAATATAACAAAAATAAACATAAAAAAAAAACAAAAAATTATTTCCTAATTATAATATATAAATAAATAAAAAAACAAAACTAAAAAAATCCCAAAAAAAAAAAAAAATATATTTTAACAACAAGTACTTTTAGTTTTATTTTTTTCATATTTATCTAATTCAAATCCCTGTTCAATATTTTTTTTATTTTTAATAATATTTTCCGATAAAGAAATAAAAGCTTCATTAATATTAATTCCTTTTTTTGCACTACATTCAAACATTAAATAATTTTTATTATCCTTTTTAAAATTATTCATAATATCATCATCAATTTTTCCTCCAAGATCAATTTTATTACCAAGAATAATAATAGGAGGTTTTGTTCCACAATTATCATCAATTGATTTAAACCACTTTTCTAAATTTAAAAAAGAATCATTTGAATTTACATCATAAACTAAAATTATACCATCTGCATTTTTATAATAATTTGATGTTAATGCTCTTAATCTTTCTTGTCCACATGTATCCCATATTTTAATTAAGTATTTTTCATCGTTTATTTTTAATTCTGTTTTAAATAATTCTACTCCTATTGTTGGAAGAGTTCCCACTGAAAAATTGTTATCTATAAATTTTCTTATTATTGATGTTTTTCCTACACTACTGTCACCTATTGTTATTATTGATATTGTGTCTGTGAAATTTTGTTTATAGGACATTAATTTTTTTTTTTTTTTTAATGTATTTTTTTATGTTTTTTTTTATTATTTTTAAAAAATTTTTTTTTTGTTAACTTTTTTATCTATTGATTATATTTTTTTTTTAGTGGTTTTTTTATTAACTTTTTTATAAATTGAATATATTGTTTTTTTTTTTTGGTTTAATCAGTTTTCTTTTTATTTTGAATTAAATTTTATGAATTTTATTTGTTTTTTTGAAATTTTAATTTTTAAAAATAAAATTTTTTGTTTTATTAAAATTTAAATATGACTTTTTATTATAATGATACTATGATTTTAATTAGTATTTTTATAATGATTTTTTTTACATTGATTTATATATTATTCTTTTTGGCTTCATTTTTTCATATTATCAAAAATATATATAAAAAAGAATTCATTGTTCATTGGATTGATTATTTTGTTATTATAATATTTATTATTTCATATACAATTGAATATATAATTTATCTAAAAGAAATTTATATAGTAAAATATATTAAAAAATGTAAAGAACAAAAATTATGTTATTTTCTAAATATGCATTTTTATGCAATGATTCAAATATTTTTATCTAATATTATTTTAAATTTCATACATAGTATTGAATTATGTATAACAATAAAAAAATTAATTTCAATAAAAGCAACTGGTCAATCATCTTTTGTAAATAATTTAAAAAAAATTGGAATTAAAAAAACAACTAAAAAAAAAAGGCATATAATTGAATTATTTTTAGTTTATTTAATCATAACATTATATATATATTTTTTCAATTCTTTTATTAATAATAATAATATAGTTATGTTAAGAATAATTAAGAAATTTACTGTATTTTTCCAATTAATTTTTATTTTTTTAGATTCTTTAATGATTTATACATTAAAATTTTATAAGAAAAAAATACTTGAAAATAATTATTATCATAAAAATTTAGTTCTTCTTGCAATTTATAATATAAGTTCATCTAAAATTGTTTTTTATAATGATTTCTTAACAATAAAATCAATTATTGATTTAATTTTAATAATGAGTTCTTTATTTTTTTTAATATTAAAAAATTTAACAATAAGTACTATAACTTTAATATTAATTATATGGACTTTTTATTTATTTTTTGGTGGATTATTATTTTTATATATAGATCAATCAAATAAAATAAAAATAAATAATTTAGTTGGAAGAATATTTTTATTAAAACATATGAATTTAGTTTTTGGAGAGAAAGAAAAGGTAAAATTATTTGATGAATATTTATTAGATTTAAATCCAAATGAAACACAATTAGTGGATGATTTAGATATATATGATAATGATGAATTTGCTCCTTTAGAAATAGAATTAGGAACTAAAAATAAAGTTTTAAATGGTTATCAACAAGTTAATTATTATCTTATTTTTAAATTAATTTATCAATATTATAAATCAAATGAAAATATATTTGAAAAAATTGATAATTTTTCTGAAGAAAAAGATGAAAAAAATAGAGAAAAAAATTTAAAAAATATAATTATAGAAATACAAAATTCATTTCAATTTTCACCTAATTTAATTTTATCTGAAATAGATGATAAACAATATTATGATGAATATGATTTATTATATCAAAAAAGAAAAAGTTCTATTGAATATTATAATTTAAATAATATAAATGAAAATAAAGAAAATATAAATACACAATTATTAGAAAATGAAAATGAAAATTTAAATGAATATGGAAAAAAAGAATTTAAAATTGAATCACTTTTATCTAATGATTTAATTCAATTATATCCTTATTATAAATTAAAAATATTTGATATTATTGATTCATTATCTCCAAATATGAATCATTTTTCAATTGAAAATTTTAGTAATTCAAAATTATCAGATTATGATTTTAATATTTATTATACTTATGATAATTTTCTTTATTTTGAAATTTATGATTATAATTATCAACATTTTATTTCTAATGATAAATTAAAATATTTTGGTAAAGAATATTCCAAATTTATTAAAGGATTAATACAAAAAAATAAAAAGACTTTTATGCCATTAATAATTGATGTTTTTAGAATAAAATATTATGATTATGATAAAGTAATAATTTTATATAAAAATCCAATTTCATTTCAAACATTAATTTCATCTACTTTTAAAATTCAAATAACTTTAAGTGAAAATAAAGAAAAAGATAGATTATCACTTCCAATTGATGAAAATATTAATGAAATAAAAACAAATGAAAATAATAATAATAATAATAATATAATTCAATTAAATGGATATAATATCAATTCAATAATAGAAATTTTAAATAATGATTCAAATTTTATTCAAAATTTAAATTTTGATATTTTTCCTAAATTAAATTTATTTATTATGACTGATGTATCATCATTTGTTGAAGATGAAATATCAACAATTAGTCAATTTATTAAAAGAGACAAAAATAATTTTTTAGAATTTGAAGGTTCAATTAATATTAATAATAGAGAAAGTATAGTTAATAAAATAAATTCTAGTTCAAAAGAATATGGTTCAATTATTTTATCTGATATTGAATTATTTGGTTTATATAATTTAAAAAATAGAAAACATATTTTTAAAATTTATTTTGATGATTTTTTTAGAATGAGTTTAGATCCTAATTTAAAAGATATCATTAAAGGTGATATAAATAATAATGTTATATATTTAAATTATTTAACAGAACAATTGACAAAGAAATTTAATTCAGATATTGATGTAATAAAATTAAAATAAATCATTTTTTGGAAAGTATGTATTTATATGATTTTTATTTTTATAATATGATTAAGATGTTATAGATAATATTAATAATATATTAAATAATTATTAAATCAAAATTTAAATTCATTTTAGGTTTTTATAAACTTATAAAATTTGAATTAATGCTATTTTTATTATAATATTTGAATATTAAATTTGTTTTTATATTCTATCTAATTTAATTTATTTAATGAAAAATGAAAATAAAATAAAAAAAGAAGAAAATTTAAATAATCATATTTGTGAAGAACATAATAATGATGATGATGAAATAATAAATAAGAATAATATTTTAAATAAAGATATTATTGATAAATCCTCAAATAAAGAAAATTTGGATTATATTAAAATTTTTGATGATAAAAACAATGATTATTATGATAAAAATCTAAAAAATGAATTAATGAAAAAAGAAAATTGTAATAAAGTAATAGAAGAAAATAAAATAAAGAAAGATAATAATGATTTAGAAAATAATTTAAAACTATTTAATAAAATAAAAAGAGCAATAATAGAAATTTGTTCAAAAATAGAATTAAATTTAAATGATATATATACTGAAAGAAATGAAAAATCAAAAGAAATTAAAAATACAAATTTTTGTTACAGTGTTGAAAAAAATAATTATGTAGAACTCATAAAAGAATATAAAGAAAAAATAGATAATTCAAAAGAAGAAATAAATATTGTAATGAGTTTAAATAATATAGATTTATTAGATAATGAAATTAATAAAAAAGAAAAAATATCTGATAATTTAAAATTTGAAAATGCATTTTTAAATAAAATAAATAGGAAACAAATAAAAAATATTTATGTTTTAGATTCAAAAAAAAATAAAAGAGAAGATATAATGCAATTGAATAAAAAAATTATTAATTTAAAAGAAGAAATTAAATTAAAAAAAGATTATTTAAAATTAAATTCAATTAAAATTTCAAATCAAAATTCTATAATTAAGAAATTAGAAAAAAAATGTTTGATTATAAAAGAAAATATTGAATATCAAAAAAACAAAAAAATAAATGAATTAAAAAATAAAAATATAAAAAATTCTAATTCTAATAATTTAGATATATTGAATCTTCAATTTTCAACAAAAAATGATTTGTTTCATTCAAATGAAAAGAAATATATTAATTTAATTGAACAACAAAAATTAATGATTACACAAATTAAAACTGATATTGATAGTTTAAATTATCAAATCAAAGAAATTGATAAACAAATTTTAAAAAATAAATTAAAACATAAATCTATTAAAAAAATTTCCCCAATAAAAAAATCAACAACATGTCAAAATATTTACCAACACAATATTAATATGACAAAAAGAAATATTTTAAAACCAATTCAACCAAGAAATAATAGTGTTATTTTTAATAACAAATGGATTAATATAAAAGAAAGAAATAAATCAGTTGATAATATATTTTTAAAACCTCTTAAAAATACGACAAAAAAAATCAAAGTTAAGATAATAAAAAATAATACTTTTAATGAAATTGAACAATTAAAACTTGATATTCAACAATTTTTAAAAAAAGAAACTTTATTTGATAAATATAATCATAATTGTTTTAATCACAAAACAACAAATTCAAGAAATATTCATTTAAAAAAAATAAAAATACCTAATAAAGACATTGATGAAATACTTATTTCCAATAATTAATATATTATATTAAAATTATTAGTATCTTTTCATAATATTTAAAATAAAATATTGAAAATAATTAATATAATAATCAATATATATATATATATATAATAGTGATTTTATTTTTTTAAAGAAAAAAATACAATTTTAAAAAATAATTTTAAAATATGATAAGTAGTATATAAATTTATATAAATTAATTTTTTTTTAAAATTTAAATTAAACAAAGGATTATCAATTTTAGGAATATATTTTTTCATTGATAATGATTTATTCATTAGAAAACTTTTAGTAAATTTTCATTATATATTTAATAGTTCATTATTAGATCTTTTATTTGTTTTTATAAATTCATTTTTCAATATCTGCAATTATTCTTTTCTTTTATTATTTAAATTTTTACTACATTATAATAATAATAATTTCTTTTATTTTTTAATTGTGAAAATTATCCTATATATTATTAAATGAAGAAAAAATTCTTATTTTTCTAAAAAAGATTTTTAAAATTAGTTAACATACAATAAATTATTATTAATTAAGATAAAATCTTTCAGAAATTAAAATTTAATATATTTCTTGTTTTGAAATTAATTGAATAAAGATTATTCTAATTTTTGCATAATATCCGAAACATTATATATTATAAAAAGATAAACCTTTTGTTATTATATATTTTTTTTCTTCTATGATATTTTCATTCATTTTTTTATAAAAAAATTTAAATCACAATTTTTATGAATTAATTTAACTTATTAATTAATTTTTATAACTATTAAAAACAATTTTAAATAATTTTATGAAACAATTATTTAAAAGTTGACCAATTTCTAAATTGTTCTGAATTCCTTTTTTTATACATTTTTATTCTTAGATAATTATGAAGTTCATCTTCAAGTTTTTGTACTTTATTTATTAAAAATGTATTTTCTGTTTCAAGATTATAAATCATTTTTTCTGCATAAATAGAATTATCATTATTTATTTTTTTAATATTTGAATTTAAATTATTAGTATTAGGTACACTAGAATAAAATTTTTTTAATAAATTTCCTTTTTGATTTTGTTTTATTTTTTTATTTATAATTTCAAAAGAAAAATTATAAATAGTAAAATTTTTTATTGAATTATTATTATAAATCATATTTTTTAATCTAAAAATTTCATTATTTAATACTTCATTTCTTTTTAATAATTGAATATAATCAATATCAGAATTATTAAATTTATCTTTTAAAATTTTATATTCATTTTTTAAAGTAATATTTTCTGTTTTCAATCTTGAAATTTCATTTTGATATAAATCATCATTTTTAATATTATCTAATTTTAAAGAATTAAATCTTGTTTTAGATTCTTGTTTATAATTTTCATATTCATTATTTAATATATTTAACTTTTTTGTTAAAAAATCAATTTTATCAAAATAATCAGAATTATTTCTTTGAATTCTATTATCTTTCAATAAAATATTGTCATTTAAATTTAATTGAATTCCTGATTTTAAAATTATATTTCTTAAATGAATATTTTCTTCTTTTAAATTACTTATAATTTTTTCATGTTCTTCAATTTGATTATTTAATTCATTTAATTTAATATTTATTTTTTCATTATCATTAATTTTAATATCATTATTAAAATTAGTTAAATTATTAAAAATATTATTAGTTCTTTGATGAAAATAATTTTTACTTGTTAATGAATCTGTTCTTGAAATATAATCTAAAAGATTATTTTTTTTTTTAATTTTTTCACTTGATTGTAAATTAATTATTCTTTGTGTATTATTTATTTTTTTCAAATTTATTAAATTTTCTCTTTTTGATATATGTTGTGATTTAACTTGAGGTTTATAAAAAAAATTTAGATAACTATTATTATTATATAAATTCATTTTATTATTTTCTATTTCATTTTCTTTATTATTTTGAATTTTTCCTTTATTTTTATTATTTTCTTGACTTCTTTGAAAATTATTTTTTTTAAAATGTGTAGAATTTATTTTGTTATTTTTATCAAAATATTTTTTATATGAATTATTTGATAAATTATTTCCAATATAAAAACTATTCATATTTAAATAACTCATTTTCCTTATCGTTAAATTATTTTTTATTTAAAATGTTAAAATATTTTTTATGACTTTAAAAAATAATATTTTTAAAATATGTTTTTCATTTTTTTATAATTAATTATAATATTATAAATTTATTATATTAATATTTAGTAAATAAAATTAAATTCTTCTTCTTCTATTTTTCTATAATCATCAATATTTTCATCTAAACTTTTAAATTGATTAATAAAATGATCTGAATTAAAAACAGAATATCTTTTTATCTTTTTCATTCTTTCATATTCTTCTTTATTTTGATGACATATATAAATGGGAATAAAAATTCTTGGTCTAATACTACTAGAAGGAAAAAATGTATCAAAATAAATTGAAAATTTAATTTTATATATACATTTTATATATAAAGTATCAACACTTGGAATATATTTTAACATTTTTTTATCATTATTATAAGGATTTTTCCATTTTTTATTATTAAAATCTTCTTTATCATTAATTTTAATATCCATTGTTTCATTTTTAATTGTTCCTTTTTTAATTAAAACTTCTTTTATTATTCTATCATTAACAGTTCTTTCATATTTAATTTTTTCTTTATCAAATGAACTAACTATAACTTCTCTTATAAGAGATACTTTTAATTTTGTAATATCAAATGAACATTTCTTATTATTAACTTCAATATTTAATTTTAATGTTTCATCAAAAGTAAAACAATTTTTATCAATATAAATATCACAAGAACATTCACCTTTTTCAATAAAAAATCTAGTAATATTATTTTTTGTATTAAACATTGTATTGGAAAGTCTATTTATATATTTTGCTTTAATTAATATTATATATGAACAACTATATAATTGATTATTAAATATACATTTTGCTTCTAAAAAATATCTTAAATAAATAAATATATTATCATTATAATATTCAAAACTTGGTTCAAGGTCTTCTGGAATTTCAAAATTAAAATCTATTATTGAATTATTTTTTGTATTTATTTTTTTTTCTTTTATTAATTGAGTATCATTTAATAAATTTTTATGATCCCAATATTGTTTTAATTTTAATTGAATTATTATTGTTTCAGGTTTTATTTCATCATTTGTTATTATTACATTTCCATTAATTGCTGAGTCTGGATAAAATCCATTTTCTTTTTCCATTATTTCCATTTTTAAACCATCTTCTTTTATAAATGATTCCATTTTTAATTTATAAATTTTTGTAATTAAATTATTTTATAAAATTCTTAAAATTAAAAAAAAATTTTTCTATCTATACTTTCAAATATTGTTTTTTTAAATTTTAATAATATTAAAAAATCAAATATAGAATAAAATGTCAGATGATGAAATATTATTATCCGAAAAAGATAATCTTCCTATTATAGAAAGATTTTTAATATTATCAGATATATTTGTTTCTAATCATGGAAATTCAAAAATAATTGTTTTTTTCTATTTAACTTTTTTTTATATTCAAATAATTTCAGGATTTTTTTCTCCTCAATTAGGAATATTAAATATAGATAATAAAGTTGATAAATTTTTAAATGATATTGAAAAATTTACTCGATTAAAAAATTTATTTAGAAATGATTTTTATAATTATAAAGTTTGTGCATATATTTTATTTTTTTTTTTTATTTTTTCTAGTATTTACTTTTATATATTAACAAAAATAACAAATAGACAATCAATTTATGATTTTAAAAAAAAAATTGTTATTTATATTTTTAAATTTTTTATGTATATTGCATATAATATGATTTTAGATATGTCAATAGTAAATTTTTGCTTTAAAGGTGATAAAAATCTTATAATTTTACAAAGTAGTTGTAATTTAAAAGATGATATTTTTATTTCTATAATTTATATTTTTTGCTTTATATATTCAATTATAATGAATATTATTATTCATGTTTTTAATAATGATTCATTTCATTTATCAAATTCTTATTTATCAAAAGCAAATTGTAATTATGATTTAATTATGGGATTACATTTAGTTATTTATTCATTTATTTTAAATCAAATATATTTTTCAAAATATATTTTTTTATTTTATAATTTGGTGGCATCTATTTTTTTTTATATATATTTTTATTATGTTCATTTATTCTTTGAAAAATCTGTTTTTTTATTAACTGGAATATATCATTTATTATATGTTTGGGCTTCATTTATCTTTTTAATTTTTTATATTTTTCCAATTGATAATTTAGGATTAGTTTTTCTTTTATCAAGTATATTAATTTGTCTTGTAAGTTACAGAATAACAAAATCATTAGATTATAAATTAATATATAAAACTCCTTTTCATAAAATTAAAAATAAATATTATGTTTTATATTTTATAAAAGAAATAATAAGAATAATTAATTCAATAGATGATAATGAAGAAAGAAAAACTTTATTAATGGGTTTATTAGAAGTTCATAAAAATGAATGTACAAATGAAAATTGTATAACTAAAAAAAAACAAAAAATTTATTGTCCTAAAATTGATGAATGGATAACAGATAATTCAATTATTTCTGATAATAAAATTTTTTTAAATACATTTATTATAAACTTACTTGAATTTTGGATTACTCAAAATAAACCTTTTCCAGATATTTTAATTACTTTATCTTTATATAATTTATATGTCATTGGAAATATTTGTCAAAGTATTTTTATTTTAAATAAAATTCATTCTTTACATATTTCATTTAATGAATATTTTGCTTATTTTAGATTAAAAATAAAAATTAGAAATTATCTTATTCAAAATTTAAAAGGAAAAAATAAATCAGTTTATGATTTAAATGAATTAAATTCATCTTTATATTTTAAATATGAAGAATTATCAAAACAATTTGTTCAAGAAATAACAAATGATACTAATTATTCATTAATTTTTTGGAATAATTTAAAAAAAAGTGAAAATTCAATTAATTATAATCAATTTTTTAAATTAACAGAATTAATAAGAAAAACAAAATTAAAAATATCCAAACTTTTTCATGAATTATTTAAAATTTATAATCGAGTAAATGAATTATTTGATTTATATTTATCATATATTGAAATAGTAAACAATGATTATATTTTAAAAAGAAATTTAGAAATAGTAAAAAAAAAGAATAATATAACAACATTAGATATAATAAAAATAAATTATTATAATCTTTTATTTGGAAAAGAAACAGGAATTCTTATTGGAAATGGAGATAAAGGACATGAGGGACAAATAATAACAAGTAATAAAATAATATCAGATTTTTTTAGTTATTCTAAAGATGAATTAAAAAATAAAAATTGTACAATTTTAATGCCAAAAAATTTAGCACAAATTCATACTGATTTTATAACTAATTATGTTAAAATAGGAGAAAAAAATGTATTTGGTAAAAAAATTTTTAAATCATTTGCAAAAGATAAACATAATAATATTTTTATGACAAATAATATAATAAATTTATTTCCAGTTTTAAATAAATCAATTTTATTTATAATGATATTAACAAAAGAAAAAAATGAAGATTTAATATTAATGGATAATTATTTTAATATTCAAGGAATGTCATCTCATTTAATGTTAAAATTAAATATTGAAAATAAACAATTATTTAAAATGTATGATATTCCTTTTTATTCAATTTGTCCTCAATTTATTAATTTATATAAAAATATGATAATAATTAAAAATAAAAAATTAATTACTCAATCTTCAAATATAACAAAAAGAGGGATTTCAGAAATAAAAAAAACAATGTCTGGAATAATACAAAAAGTAATAAATAACAAACGTAAAAGTAATTTGGAATCATTTTTTACTCCATCAAGTCCAAATGATAATCAAAATTCATATGATTTTAATATTTATCAAAATTCATATTCAAATTTAAGTGTTAATAAAAATACAAATAATAGTTTTCAATTAAATTCTAATATAATTTCTTCACCAAAATCACATCAAAGATCTTATTTTTTTCCTCATTCATTTTTTAATGATAAATCAATTGAAAAGACTGTTTTATTAGAAGATATTTCTCAATTACAACCACCTCAACAATTATTAGATATAAATGAAAATATTGAATTAGAATGTGAAATTAAAATACCAAATTTTATTTTAAATTTTAGAAATATTAATGTAATACAAAAAGAAAATAATTTAACTCATTTAGATTTTGATTTATTAGATAAAAATGAAGATAATACATTTGAACATTCAAGTTTTTTTGATGATGAAAAATCACTAATTAATTTTGAGGATCCTTATATAAAAAAAAGAAATACTCCAAATAAAGAAAAATCTATTCCTTCATTTAATGAAATTAAAAAAAAAGGAAGTAATAGAGAGAATTATAAAAGTGAAGAAGAAATTATTTTTTTAAATAAAATTAATAAATTTAAAAAATTATTTTCAAAAGGAGAATTTAATGAATTAAGAGATTATGTTAATCAATGTAATTTTGATAATAATTCAATTGGAAAAAAATTTTATTTATTGATAGAAAAAATTAAATTTGGAAATACTGAACCATCATATTGTGTTAAAGTAATTGAAAATAAAGATATAGAAGAAATAATTGATGAAAATGATGAAGAAGAAATAAATAATAATTTTTATTCTCAATTTGAAAATAAAAATGAAAACATTAAAATAATGAAAAAAACAAATATTGAAGATTTAAAAAAATTATATTTATTATTACCTAATGAAAGAAAATATTTTATTGATTTATATAATCAATTTCAAAAAATTTCAAATGAAAATATAATATTTAAATCACTTTTAGAAAAAAGTAAAGAAGATATAATAATTCATAGTATTATACATGGAAATTTGAAAAAAAATATTTATCTTGATGATGATAATTCATCTCAATCATCATCAACATATAATGAAGATTTATCAAAAAAAAATAGAATAGAAGAAATAAGAAATAATGCATTTAAAAATATTAATAATTATTACATGTTTAAATATTATAAAATAATATTATTTGTAATAATATTATGTTTTGGTATTTTTCTTCCAATAATTTTAAATTTATTTGATTCATTATGTAAAAATTTATCAAATGTAACAAAAATAAATAATAAATTATATCAAACAACAAATTGGATGACATTTCTTTTATCATCATTAATATCATTTGATACATTTTATATTATGAATATTAATAATATTCAATATAATTATTCATATAATATTTATTTAAATTCATATGAAGAATATTTTTCTACATTACAAAATTATTCTTTAGAATGGATTAATGATATTTATACAAATTTTTCTTTAGTTGAAAAAGCAATTGCAATTTTTACTAAAAAAAGTAGAGATTTATTTTGGGAAAAAGAAAATATTTTAAATTATCCTGGTACATATAATAGTTGTGAACCTTATCCTTTTGCTTTAAATCAAATTTTAGATTCTGCTAATAGTTTATTAAATGATTATTTTTATATTAATTTTATTTTAAATAAAATAAATTTAACAAGTTTTCAAATAAAATTTCATTTATTTAATAGTTATTCTTCAATTAATAATGGCTATCATTCTTTTCTTCGAAGTAATCTTGATAAAATAAATGAATTACCTGAAATTTTACAAAATTTTAATAAGAATTCTTTATATAATATTAGATTTGCTAATGTTATTTATGCTGTTTTTATTTTAATTTTAATTTGTATTTATATATTTATTATATATAAAACTAATAAAAATATTGATGATGGTTTTCAAAAAATATCTAAAATTAATTCTAATAAAATTGATGATACAATTAAAAAATTAGAACAATTTAATTCTATTTTAAGAAAATATATTGAAGTAAATTATGAAGATAATCATTATTTTGATATAAAATCATTTAATTTTTTAGAATCTATAACAACATTAGAAAGAAGATCAAGTATAATTTCACAAAATAATAATAATAATAATAATAATGATAATAATAATAATAATAATAATATTGAAGAAAATAATAATACAAATAATATTCTTTTAGATAAAAAAAATATATCAGATCAAAATGATTTATTAAAAATAGATTCAGAAAAAATTATAAAATTACATTTATTTAAATATAGTTATTTACAACCATTAATTTTAGTAATGATATCAATAGAATTTATATTAACAACAATAATAATAACAAAATCAATAGTAAAATCAACAAATGAAATAATAAATGTTCAAACATTTATTTATCAATTAGTTCTTTCTGCCTCAACATCATTATTAGATTTAAAATATACTTTAACATATTTAAATAATGAACAAGAAATAATTCATTTATATAAAGAATCAAATTATTCTTTACAAGAAATAATGAATAATATTGCAAAATTTGATGATATTTTAAAATTATATAATAATATGCAAATTAATATTTGTGATGCTGCATTTAATAAAGAAACTCAAATTGAAAATTATGAATATTGTATAAATGATCCTAAAGTCAAAATTGTAAATAACACAAATTCAATTTTTAATTTAATTAAAACTAAAGTTGATGATTTATTTGAATTAATGAATTTTTATCTTTCTATTGATGAAAATTTTGATATTAAACAATTATATTCTTCTGATGATTTTAAAGAATGTGAATATTATTTTTATAATTATTTAATTTCTTTTATTGAAAATATTGCTTCTTCGACTTTAAATAATCAACAAAAAAAATTAAATAAAAATAGAAAAGTTGCAATTATATTATATATTATAGTTGTGTTTGAAGTTTTAATTTATGCACTTTATATTTTACTATTTTTTCTTAGAAGAATTGCTTATTTATTATCTGTTGCAAGAGGAATTTTTAGAATTATTCCAATAAATGTGATATATTCAACACAAGAATTATCTTCTTGGATAGAAAATAATTTTAATGGTTAATTTTATATTTTGTAAAATAAAAATTATAATATCATATTATCATAGTATTATAAATTACCATTTAATTATTAATAAAGATATTAAAAGTTTTGTTTTATTTTTTGCACTTTTAAAAAATTATAATTAAAATAATAATTATAAATATAAAATGTCTACTTTAAATATAAATGAATCAAATGAAAATTTATTAAATAAATTTAGATGTGAGAAAAAAAATTCAGGAAATTCATTAAATTCAAATTCAACTGCAAAATCTTCTGATAGTGACAAAGAAAATGAAGATAAAATAAATAATAAAATAAATGAAAAACAAAAAAAAAAAGTTACTTTTACAAAACCAGTTTATTGTATAATTGATGTTGAAAGTTATAAAAAATTAAATGAAGATATATCTGAAACAAGATTTTATTACTCTCCTGAAAAAAATGAAAGAAACAATAAATTAAGAAATACTGTTTATTATTGTATTATATTTTGAATTACTTTTTAAATATAAATAACTATTTTTCTAAATTTGGAGTATTTTATTTTATTTATTAATGTTATTTTTAATGTATAAAATTTGATATTTTTTTAATTTAATTATAAATATAAAAGATTAAAAATTATTTATAAATTTAATTATATAATAATTATATTTATTTAAGTTAAAAAAATTATATTTAAATTATTTTTTACTAAATTTATTTTATGGTAAATAATTTTAAAAAAATAAAATAAATTCTAAACAAAATCAATTATCCATTATGAGAAGAAAATTTAACCATTATTTAAAGAATAATTAAAAATAAATATATAATTTAATTAAAAAAAAGATAAATAAAAAAATAATCATTAATCATCTCCATCTTCACTATTTGAATCTTTATTTATTTCCTGATTATTAGTATAATCTAATTTTTCATTTTCATTATTTTCATTATCATTATTTTCATTATCATTATCATTATAATTTTCATTATAATTTTCATTATCATTATTATTTTCATCATTATTATTTTCTTGTTTATATTCTTCATTATTTTCATAATCAGTTTTATTATAAGTATTATCATTATTATTATTATTTTCATTTTCATCTTCATCTTCTTCATTATTTAATTTGCTATTTTCATTATTTTCATTTTCTAATTCATTTTCTTCATTATTAGATTCTTTTTCATTATTATTATTCAAATTATCATTTTCATTTAATTCTTTCTTATTATCTTCATTTTCTTCATCATCATCTATTATTCCCATTTTAATTTTCAAATCTTTAATATGTTTTTTTATAATTAAATTTTCATTCATTTTTCCTTTTAATATAGATTTATATTTATTTAATTGTTGTTGAATTGATTTTATTTCATTTTTAATATCAGAAGCTAAATTTTTCATTTTATTAGAATAATTATTAATTTTTTTTTTATTATTATTTTTAATTTTCATACTAAATTCACTTTTATTAATTTTATATTGATTTTTTTTAATATTATCTTTAATAGGTTTATTTTCATTAAATAAATCTTCAATTTCATATTTTTCTCTTTCTAAATTATCATATCTTTCTCTAAAAATATTTAAATTGTCTTCAGGTATCATTTTAACTAAAATATCAAATTCTTTTGGAGAAAATAAACCATATTTAATTCTATCATTTTCAGTATTTAAAATTTCTGTTGTACTTTTATTTTTAGAATACATATTTTTTAAAGTTTTTTTATTTGTAACTTCTAATTCTTTCCAAATTGGAGTTGTTAATTGTTGTAAATTATTTTCTTTATTTCTTTTATTATTTATTATTATTTTCTTTCCAAAATTTTTATTTAATCTTTTATTTTCTATTGATAATTCGTCTATATATTCTAAATCTTCTGAAACTTTTCTATTTGTATTTTTTGCTTTAAATTCTGATAAACTTGTTTTTTTCTTTTCAAATTCTAATTCATTTCTTAAAAGATTTAATTGATTTATTAATTTTTTTTTCTTATTTATACATAATTTATGTAATTTTAATTGTTCTTTATCTTCTTTTAATTCTTTTTCAATTAAATCATTTTGTGATTTTAATTTATTTAATTCATTAAATTGTTTTTCTTCATTATTTATGTTTAAAACTTTTTCTAATGATTCTTTTTCTTTTTTAAAAATTTCAATTTCTCTAATTGAATTTATTATTTCTTTTTCTTTTATTTTTATTTCTTTATTTATTTTTTCTTCTTTTTTTTCTAAATCATTATCATTAATTCGATTAATTCTAATATTTTTAAATTGTTTATCAACTTCATTTTGAATATTTTTCAAATCTGAAAATAAAGATTTATTTTCTTTTTCTAAATTTTTAATTTCTTTATTTTTTTCTTTAATTTCTTCATTAATTTTATTTAAAGAAGTTAATGTAATTTTTTTTTCAGTTTCTAATTGTTTATCAATAGTATTTTTTTTATTTTCATATTCTTCAGTTTTTTTTTGTAAATTTTCAATTTTTGAAACTTTCTTAATTGGAATTTTTGGTTTTTCGGTTTCATTTTCTTCAGGTTCATGGGGATCATTTGTTGATGTTTGTTTATTTACTGTATCCTTTCTTTTTATTTTAGCTTTTTTTTTTACTCCTTCGTTTTCAGAATTCATAATTTTTTTTATATTTGTTTCTTATTTTATTTATCTAAAAAAATTAAAAAAAATAATATTATTATAAATAAATAAAATTTAATTAAATTTATTCATTTTTCTCATTAGAAAAAATTATTTAAGTATTAAATATATTAATATTTAATAATAAAATATTATTTTATTAAAAATCAATTTAATAAAGACAATATTTTATTATAATAAATAAATTTAATAAAATGATATTATTTTATTATAAATCACTATCTCTTGAAATATTAGAATCAATATCTCCTTCTAATTTCATTAATTTAATTGAAGCAATTGGTTTTCTATTTGGATGAATTTTATATTCAGAATTACAAATATTATTTTCTAAAAAATTAATATCATTTGTATTATTTGTATTATTTGTATTAATATATGTATTTCCATAAGTTTTATTACTTTCTTTTGGACTAACTAAAGAAATAAAATGTCCTTTATAATTCATTTTTCTTTTATAAAAAGAAAAATCATTTATAACTTGAGGGGATTTTCTATTTGGTGATAAATTTGTTGTTGTATTTATATAATTATTATTTTCTTTACTTGAATTTACTGTGTCTTGAGTATGAATTATTCTACTTAAATAACTATTATTATTACTATTACTTATTTCTTTTATGTTATTTTTTTTCTCTGGTATTTTTATTGAATTATTTTTATTTATTTTATTATCATTTTTATCAAATGTTACATTAAATAAATTTTTTTTTATATTATCATCCATATTATTTTTAGTATCATTTAAAAAATTATTATTAGATAATATTTCAGTAAAAACTCCTAATGATTTATTATTTGTTTTTTTTACCGATTTAGAATAAAATTTATTTAAAATTGATGATAAATTTATATAAGTTTTTATTTTTTGACGTTTATTTTGATGTATAATATTTATTTCTTGTTTTGTTTTTAATTTTGAATCATCTGGATTTAAATTTTTATTTATATAATTTTTTCCTGAACTTGAATAATTATGTGTTTTATTATTTTTTTTTTCTAATAAATTATTTGAGATTTGAGGTGAAATATTTTTTTTTGGATAATTATTTTGGAAAAAAGTATATGAAATAACTTTACGATTATTTTTTTTATCATCTATTGAATTATTTTCTTTTTTAGATTTAGAAATAAATTTAGTTATATTTTTCTGTTGAAAATGTCTTTGAATAATATCATTAATATCATTATTTGAATTTGGTTTAATTTTAATTTCATCTTTTTGTTTACTATTATTTTTACTTTTAACAATATATTTCTTTTTTCCTTTTGAATTATTTTGATTATTATTATTATCTTTTTCTATAATTTTCTTAATTTGAATATTATTTTCATTATTATTATTTTTATTAAAATTATTTTTCATAAAATTAAAAATTTTATCTTCTCTTTCTACAGTTTTCCCATAATTTTTTAAAAAACAATTTTTTGGTGAACTATCCTTATTTTTATTCTTTTTACTATTTGATGGAGTAGAAAATTTTTCTTCAATAATACTTAAAGGAACTAATCTAAATCCATTATTATATTTAATATCAGAATCTTTATTTAGATAATTAATATCATTTAATTTTTTTAAAATAGAATTATCTTTTTGAATATTTTCAAATTTCAAATTATTAGTTTTAGTAATAGTTTTTTCTTTTGTTTTTTTTGGATTTATTTCTATTGAAAATGCAGAAAATATTTTATTATTACTTATACATTGACTGACTTGATAATCATGATTTGATGTTATTATTTCTAAATTTTCATTTTTTTCTATTACAAAATTATTTTTTTTTTCATTTTTTTCTTCTTTACTTATTTTAATAATACTCTTTGAATAATCACTTTTTTTTTCACTATCACTATATTGAAAACTCATACTACTTGTATTATAATTTTTTATACTATGACTTTGAGAATTTGTATTTAAATTTAATTGAGATTTTGTATTTTTTATTTGATTTGGATTTAATTTTAAATTTTGAGATTCTTCTTTTACTAAAGAATCGTTTTCATTAAAATAATTATTTAAGTTTATTTGATTTATTTTTGATATTTGATAATTAAATTTAATATTATTTGGGCTTTCATCGAAATAATTACATACCGAAGTTGTATATGGACTATCAAAATTTTGCATAATTAAAATTTTATCAATTTATTTTTTTAAAAAAATTTAATATCAAAATAAAATAAATATAAAGTAATTTATTATAATAAATTTTTTTATTATATAAATTAATTTTCATTTTTAAAAATGTCATCAGAAATTGCAAAAATGTTTTTAAGTAAATATCTCAATCAATATTTTGAAAATTTAAATTCTGAAACTTTATCATTATCAGTAAATTATTATATAAAATAATAATTTAGTTATGGTCTGGAAATATAAATTGTTCAAATCTTGAATTGAATAAAAATGCATTTAATTCTGATAATGTTTTATTCAAATTAAAAAAAGGTAATATTGGAAAAATTGATATGCAAATTCCTTTAAAATCATTTTTAATTGGAATTAATAATTCTATTATTATTAATATTAATAAAGTTGATATTATTGTTGAAATAAATTCAAATTATGAATTTTTTGATTATACTAATTTTGATTATAAATCAAAACTTATAAATAATTTTACAGATGAATTATTATTTAAATTAAAAATTAATGAAAATCCTAAATTAAATGATACTTATATGAATAGAACATTAAAATATCTTATAGATAATATGAAAGTAAATATAAATGAAATAAATATTAAATTAGAAAATGGAGAAAATTCTTTTTGTTTATATTGTCAAGAAATTTCTTTTGATAAGAGAAATATGATAATTAAAAATTTAAATATATATTATGGAGAATTAAAAGAATTTATAATATCACCAATTACAACTAATATTAATTTTAAATATGAAGACAATAAATATTTAATTGATATTAAAGTTAATGAAATAAATTATCGATTTACAAAAGAACAATATAATTCTATTTTAAAAATTTTTAATATGTATAATAATTATAAAAACTTTTATGATAATTGTTATTTTTTAAGAAAAATTCAATTTAATAAACCTATAGAAAGAAAATTACCTTTACTTAAACATTATATAAAAGGAATTATATATTTAATAAAAGAAAGAAAATATGATGTTGATTTATTTAATTATTATAAAAATAAAGAAATAAATAAAGAAATTTTTATAAAATCATATAAAGAATATTATTATAATAAAAAAATAACAAATGAATTAGAAAATATAATAAGATTTACTGATGATAATATTTTATTAGAATGGATTAAAGATGATATAAATAATATTTATCATTATAATAATATTTCATCTGGATTTTTTGGAGGATTAATGAATTATTTTTATAGTAATGCAATACAAAATATAAAAGTTAATTCTAAACTTGAAGAAAAAGAAGAAAAAAGTGAATTTAATATTTCAATTTCATGTAATTATATTAGATTTATTTTTAAACACAATTCAGAAGAATCAAAAATTGTTATTAAAGATATAAATCATAAATTATATTTAAAAGAACAAAATATGAAAATTTTAACAATTATCAAAAAAATAAAAATTATTTATTCAAATTATATAAATAAATCTTCGTTTACAAATGACATAATGATAAATGAAGAAAATGAAAAAGTTGAAGAAGAATTAAAAGTTGAATATATTTCAAATATAAATGAACAATGTTTTAAATTAAATATGATTTCACATTCAATATTTTATAATCAAAATACAATGAATTTTTTATATAATTTCTTTTTTTATGCAGATATTGATAAAATAATAAATACAAATAAATTAATTTCTGCAATAAATAAACATAAATTTGAACAAATATCAACATTTAAAATAGATATAAATATTGCAACTCATCAATTAGTTTTTCCATATAAAACTCAAGATGAACAAAAATTAACTTTTAATTTAGGAGATTTAAGAATATATAGAAATGAAAATTTTGAAATATATGTTCAAAATATAAATGTATCATTTGAAAATAATACAAAAGGAAGTTTAATAGTAAAAGATTTTTCATTTGATATTAATTCAACATTAGATTTTAAAAATTTAAAAATTAATTTTTCAGATATTTTTTTTGGTTCAGATATTTTAACAATATATAACATAATAAATAATAGTAAACAAATTCTTTCAATAAATTCAACAGAAGATATTTGGAAAATGAAATTTAAAACTAAATATATTATTTTTAATAATAGTATTAAAAGAGGATTTCTTCTTTTTAAAAATATGAATAAATGGAATAAATATTATTCACTTCTTTCAGGAGGTTATATTTATTTATTTAAAGATTCTACAAATGAAAAACCTTCTTTTTATATTCCTTTATGTTATAGTGAAATTGATAATGAAATTAAAAATGATGAAGGAATTTTTTCTATTATTATTTATAATAATCATAAAAATTTTAAAATTGGATTAAATAAAAAAAATGATATATTAAACTGGAAAACTTTAATTCAAGAAAGAATAAATGAAATTGAAAAAAGTGTTAAAGATAAAGAAGAAACTCAAAATGAAATACCAATTTCTATTCAATTAGAAGATAGCATAAGAATTAGAAATAAATTAGAAAGTCAAAATGAAAATTATTTAGAACATATTAAAAATTGTCAAAAACTTATTCAAAAAGTTAATCAAATTATAAAAGAAAAAATATATAATTTTTCTTTTGATATTTCTTTTTCTAAAATTTCAATTTCTCTTTTTAAAGAATCTAATATTTTTTCTTTTGATTTAATTCAAACAGGAGTTAAATTAAAAAAAAATAATTTAATATTTTTTATTGATATTAGTATTGATTTTTTTGATATAATTTCTAATTCAATTCATTTTGTTAAACAAAGAGAAAAACTCAATCAAAAATTATTTCAAATTTCTATTCATTTATTAGATAAAAATTATCAACAAATACTTTTAAAAGATGAAGGAAAAATTATTCAAAAAATTTGTCATGAAAAAGAATGTTTAAATTATCTAAATTTAAATAAAAAAAATAAAATTGATTTTCAATTATTAAATGACTTTATTATTAATATTTTTACAGATGAAATTAAAATAATATGTTTATCAATATATGAAATTTATAATTTATTATGTATAAAAAAAAATAATTCAAATAATTCAAATAATGAAAATAATATTTTAAGTAATGTTACATCTACTACTTCTCTTCAAACAGTTGAATTTATGGATAATAATAATCAAATAAATATTGATTTTGATATAGAATTTTTAGATAATAAAAATAATTTTGTTTTTTTATTTTATGAAAATTCAATTAATATTTTTGAATTATTAATTCAAATAAAACATTTAATTTTTTCAGAAGGAAATTTACAAATTAATTTTGGTGATTTAATTCTTAAAAATAATGATGAAATAAATTTAATTAATTTAAGTAAATCAGAAGATTTTATTATAAATTATTCTTTTAAAAATAATAGTATAATAATTGATAGCAAAAAAAATATCTGTATTGAAATTTATTATTTAATTCTTGGAAACTTTATTAAATATTTTTATCATAATTTGAATCCTCTTCTCCAAATTAATCAAACAAAAAAAGAAAAATATAATATTTTTAAATTTAAGATTGTTACAAAACAAATTAAATTAACTTTATATGATCTTTATAATTTTAACATTAAATATACTATTTCTATTGAATCTATTAATTTAAATAATAATTTTTCTGATATTAAAAATTTACAAATTATAACTTATGATAAAATTAATCAAATTGAAGAAGAAAGAATAATAATGTCTAATATTTCAATAAATTCAAAAAAAATTCAAGATAAAACAATACAATATAATTTATCTGAAATTAATTTTGTCTTAAATAAAAATGATTATGATAATATTTTCAATTTTATAAGTGATATATCAAATAATCCTTTATTTGGAAATGAAAAAAATCAGGATAATATTAAAAAATTTTTTAAGAAATATTTCATTAATACTCAAAAAAAATTAAAATCAAGAAAGATAATAAATTTTGAAAAAATAGAATTTCATTTTATTTTAAATTTAAGGAATTCTTTAATAATTTCTCTTTCTAATATAAATTTTTCTCTTACTCAATATAATACTGAATTAATATTAAAAATAATAATAGATTCAATTTATGCATCAAATAATAATATTACTTTAATTAATAAAATAGGTGATAAAAATAATCCAATTGATATTCTTTTTACTCAATTTTATTCAACAAATTCTTTTATTTGTGATTCTACATTTTGTGATATTACATTTAATTTACAATATGATTTAGTTTATGATTTAAAAAATTATTTTCATGACATAAGATATAGAAGATATTATCATATTAAAAAAATAAAAAAAACAGTAAATCCAATTAATAATTTTAATATTAAATTTAATTGTCTTTTGGAAAATTTATTTTTTTATATTATTAATAGAGATAATATTTTTGCTTTTAATATTAATAGTTTCTTTTCTTCATATTATGATACAAAAATTATTAAAAATGAATTAGAAATTCATAATTATAATTTATTTATTAAAAAAATATCAAATATTGAAAATATAGATATTATAAAGATATTGATAAAAAAAAATAAAAAAAAATATTTAATTAATAATTGTTCATTTTTCTTAAGAATGAAATATGAAAATTTAATTCAAAAAAATAATCTTCCTTTATATCAATATTCTTTTAATTTACAAAATATTGAAAATGCTACTATAGTATTTAATTTAGATGATTTAAATTAATATAATAAACTTAGTGAAAGATATATATAATTATATAGTTAATCCAAGTAATGTAAATAAAAACTTTTTAAAATATTATTATTATGAAGGAGAAAATATATATTCTACAATAAGTTTTTATTCATTCAATTGTATTTTAAAAATAAAAAATATTAATATTGAATTTAAAAATATTTTTAAAATTACTTTAAATAATAATCAATTTATTCTTCTAAATTCAGATAAAATTGGTTTACAATCAAATATATCAATTAAATACTTTAATGATATTTTAGATATTTATGAAACTTTTATTCAAAATATGAAAATTGATTTTTCATATATTGAAAATAAATATTCACTTAATTTCCCAGAAAATATAAATATTAATATTTCTAATGAATTTTTATCAATTTTAAACAATTTATATGACTTATTCTATTTAAAAAGAGATGAAAATTTTTTAGAAAATGATAAATTTAATATAAAATTATTTAATTATTCTTCTGATAATATTATATTAAATGGTGAAATAAATTTAAAAAATGGACAATCATATATATTAAATTCATTAGAATTATCTAGTTTAAAATTTGAAAATAATCAAGTAACATTTAATTCAATAAAATTAAGTAAAATGCCAAAAATTATAATTTATAATAAAGTTTATTTTATGAAACAAAAAAATAATTATTATTTCCTTTCACCAATTTTAATTCATTCATTTTGTTCAAAAAATATATATTTTGTTAATTCTCTAAAAGAAAATATATTATTACATTATCAAGATGTAATTGGAATTGAACCTGAATTAGAAAATTTATCATTAGTATTAAATTACAATTATCAAAATATAATTACATTAAATTTAGAAAAAATAACAAATACAAATAAAAAAAATGTTTTTTTTGATAATTTCAATGTTAAACTTGACAAAATTTCAATTGAAAATCAAATAATAAATAATATTTCAATTTTTCCAAATATAATTGTACATAATTGTTTAGATATTCCTTTAACATTATATTCAATTAAAACAAAAAATGAAATTTTAATTAAACCATGTCAAACTGAAGAACTTTATATTAATAATAATGCTTTAGATTTATTTAAATTAAAATTTAAACAAGGAAATTTTGAATTTTATAGTGAAGAAGTTAATTTAATTCAAAAACAAAAAAAAAAATCTAATACTATTTCACTTAATGTAAAAAATTTTGAAATGTTATTTAAATCTTTTTTTGATAAAAATGGTGTTATGAATATTTATTTTTATCTTGAATATTTTATTATTAATAATACAGAATTAAATATTTATCCATTTGAATATAATTTAAAATTTAGAGATAATAAATTTAATGTTGATTATTATCCAATTTTAAAATTTGATAAAGTTGAATTAATAATAAAGGAAAATGATAAAATTTATAAAATTGATTCATTTTCAATAGAAGAAAAAAATTATGCTTTCTTTAAAAAAATCAATATTGAAATTGAAAAAACAAAATTAAGTTTATTAATTCAAAGACATTTAAGATATTATAAATTTGATGATATATTATATGTGACAGATTTTTTAATAATATCAAGAATAGAAACAAATGTCAATTTTTCAAATCATGAAAAAATTGCCAAATTTTTTAATCAAAATATAAATATTCAAAAGACAAAATTATATTATGGAATTTCAATAAATTTATCTTCTATTATTTTTTCTTTAATATCAACAACAAAAAAAGAAAGAAGTGAAATTGCAATTTTATCTATATCAAAAGTGTTTTTAAGTTATAGAAAAGAAGAATTAAAAATGAAAAATTTATATCCAAATAATTTTTATTTAAATAAAATCAATTTTTTTATTACTTCAATTCAATTAGATAATATGACAAAAAATAGTATATATAAAATTATATTTTATAATAAAAAAGAAAATAAATTAATTTCATTTAATAAAAATACTGGAATTAATATTTCTCTAAATAACAATCCAAATCAAACTGAAAATAAAATTCCTTTCATTCAAATGAAAATTGATTTTATAAATAATAATTATAAATATTATTTTAAAGAAATAATAATTCAATTATTACCATTTTATTTATATTTAGATAGTGAATTTTCAAGTGATTTATTAATTTTTATATACTCTTGTTATGATATAATAAAAGATAAATCAATTTATTCTTCTAATATGAAAGAAATAATAGAATCATTATCAATAAATTTATTAAAAGAAAATAATGAAAATGATGTTTCATATTATATTGATATAATATCAATATCACCAATTTATTTTTATTTTAATTACAAAAACTTTTCAAATAAACTTTTCACATTATTAAATTTTCAGAATTCATTTATTAATACAATATTAGATGTATTTACAAATAATACAACTCATATTGATTTTGCATTTAAACAATTATATTTAAATAATATAACTTCAGTAAATCAAGATAATTTATCAAATAATAATTTTTTTTTACAATTATATGACTTTTATTATTATAATTTTCTTAGACAATGTATAAAAGTGTTTTTTAGTGTAGATATTTTAGGAGATCCATATAATTTAATTTCACATTTAAGTAATGGAATAAAAGATTTTATAACATTACCAATAATAAATTTAATAAATGGTCCAAAAGAATTTATATCTAATTCATTATATGGAATAAAAAGTTTAATTACAAATTCATTAGGAGGAATATTAAATTCAGCTCATAAAATTTCAAATAGTTTAAGTAAAAATATTTTAAGATTAACAAATAGTGAAGAATATATAAAAAGTAGGAATTCAATTTTATTAGGAAATTATAATAAAAATGAATATTTAAATGTTTTTAAAATTATATTTATAGGAATTAAATATGGTTTTACTGATATTATTTATATTCCAATTATATATTATAAAAAAGGAGGAATTATAGATTTACCTTTAGGAATTTTTTTAGGTATTACTTCATTAATTGCTAAACCTTCAAGTGGAATTATGGATGGATTTTCTATTGTTACTAGAAATTTAAGTAAAGATATTTTAAATGCTAATAAAGATAATATTGAAAATTTTGTTTATAATATTAATAATAGAAAAAGATATAATAGATTTATTGATTTAAATAATATTATTGAAGATTATAGTTTTAAAAATGAAATTTTTGAAGAATTAATTAAAATTAATGAAGGTGATTTAAAATTTAGATTAAATTGTAATAATTTAAAATTTGAAAAATTGTTTATTTCTAAAAATAAAGAAAAAGAAAGAGATTTTACTATTATTATTTTTGTACAAGATATTATTTCAACTAGAAAATTTATAGTTATTTATAAAGTTAAAAGTGATAAAAAAGGAAAAATTTTTTCATTTATTCCTAAAAATTATTATTCAACAAAAAAAGAAGGTTATATTCAATTTGTTAATTATATACAAATATCATCAATATTAAATGTTTCAAGTCAAAATAATAAAATAAATATTTTATATTATCAAAAAGATAGAAAAAGAAATAGTAAAATTAAATTAGATATTTCAATAAGAGAAAATATATTAATTCAATCAATAGAATTTTCTGAAAATTTTACAAATTTTAGTGTTTTTGAATATTTAAATTCAATAATAAATGAAGAAAAAAAATAAATAAAAAAATAAAAATAGAATATATTAATATAAATAAATATATAATATATAAATAAATAAATAAAAAAAAAAATTAAATTAATTCTAAGAAAAATATTATAAAAAAATGTCTGTTAAAAAGCAAATTAAAGACTTAATAAATGAGTTAACTCCTCATGAAACATTTACAATATCAACAAACAGAAAAAATAAAAATAGATTAACTATTGCAGATCAAGATCCATTATATAAAAGTTCTCAAACAAAAATAAATAAATCATATTTAGTATATACATCACCTAGAAAATTAAAAAATAACGAGAATTTATTTCTCTTATTTCCAAAAAATACTTTATCAACATCAAATGAAAATAGTTATAAATTAAAAAATGAAATTCAAAATATAAATAAAAATTTAGGAATAAATAATAATACATCAAAAGATCCAAAAGATTTATTATTAAATTCATTTTCAATAAAAAATGAAAAAAGAATAACATTTGGAAATAAACCAATTATAAACTTAAATAATCAAGGATTAAAATTAGAAACTTCAATTTTAAATACTTATAATAATAGAAGTTTAGTTGAACCTGGAATTTTTAAAGCAACTTTGAAATTAAAAGATAGAGATGAAAATGATAATTTAAGAACTGGAAAATATATTATGAGAAAACTTGAGCATATTGGAAAATATAATAAAACTGTAAGTAATACAAATCAATTTTTTAAAAATAAAAATAAAGATAAAACTGAATATAATAGATTTATGAAAGAAATGAATGGATTTAAACAAAGAAAAATCAATCAATGGAAACAACAATTTTTAGAAGATAATTTGAAATATTAAAAAATTTTAAAACTTGGTTATTTAAAAAATATTTTTAAAATTTTTTTTTAAGATAAATCAATTTTATTAAATTTTTATTATTGAATAAATATATATTGTAAAAAATTAAATTATATAATTTTTTATTATTATTTTGAATTATATTTTTTCTTTTTATTATTTGGTGTTTGATTCATTGATTCATTCTCATTATATTCTTCTTCTAATTCTTCTACTTGTTCTATATCATTTAATTGTTCATCATTTAATGTATTTTCATTTAATTGATTTAATATTTTTTTATTTTCATTTATTTTATTATTACAATTTTCTAAATTTTGCTTTAATTTATTTTTTTTTTCTGCAATTTGAACTAATTTATCTATTTCATTACTTACTTTTAATATATCTTCTATTGTAATATTTTCTCCTTTTTCATTTAAGAATATTTTTATTTGATTCATATATTCATTTGTTTTTTCATCATATTCTTTATTTTCAAATTCTTCTATTTTATTTATCATTTTTTCATATTCTTCATTTATATCTAAATTATTTAAATTTGATTTTTTTTTATTTTTATCTTTTTTATTAATATTATTATCATTATTATTTTTATAATTAATTTTAGAATTATTATTTTGACTTTTACTTAAATTTTCTTCAATAATTGAATCACTATATGATGATAATTCATTATTTGGTTTTTTATTTTTTGATTTTGAAATTAAAAGATTATATTTTTGTTTTTTTAAAATACTTTCTTCTTTTTGTTTATTTATTTTTTCAAGAATCATATCTGCATTTTGTTTAATTTCTAAATATTTTTGATAAGCACTTTTTGATTTA
>JAJMZS010003011.1:0-69406 GCA_023807205.1 Isotricha prostoma | reverse complement strand
TTATCTTCACTTATATTTAATTCATCTTGAATTATTTTAATATCTAATTCTTGTTTAGGTAAATTCTCTTCTTTTATATCTTCTTCTAAATTCATATTTATTTCATTTTCACCTAATGAAGACATTTTTATTTTTATTTATCTACTTTTTTATTTATTTTAATTTAAATAAAATATATTATTTTTTCTCTAATTAATATTAAGAAAATAAATTAAATGAAAAATCATAAAATATTTATATTCAATGCACCATATTCTTCAAGAGGAATTATATTACCAGGAAGAAGATTAAACAATACTTTTTATAAACCAAAACCAATATTCATAGCAGGTTCAAATATAAAAAGTCCTCTTGGATTACCTCCAATTAGACCTGTAACAATTAAAAGAATGAAAATAAAAAGAACAAATTCAACAAACAATTTTACGAATGATTATAATGAAAAATATTCATGTAAATTATGTAAAAGTAAATTAGATTGTAAAACAGAAAGAAAATTTTATAAAAATAAAGAAGTTGATAATAATTATTATAATATATGTTCATATAATAAATGTTTAAAGAAAGATTTATTTGAAAAGAAACAAAATCAAAATAAAAAACTAAATAAAGTCATAAAAAAATCTAATTCTGTTATTGTTCATAACAATCTTAATAATTTAAAATATGTCGAAAAGAAAGAAAAGAATGAAATTACTATAAATGAAAAAAATAATGAAAGTAAAGAAGAAAATAAAGAAAATATTGAAATAGAAGATAAAGAAATTTTAAATAAAGAAATAGATGATATTGTTAACTATTTATTAAATTTAAATTATGAAAAATATAATCATGATATGGAAATAAGAGAAGCTCTTGAATTAATTAGAAGTAAAATGAATAAGGAAAATGAAAATAATAAAAATGAAGATAATAAAGAAAATAATGATGATGATAAAAATAAAGATAATAATGAAAATGAGGAAGAAGAAAATGAAGGAGATAATAATAATGAAGAATCTGAGAAAGATAATAATAATGATAATAAAGAAGAAAATAATTTAACAAATATTAAAAATGAAAAAAATCATGAATTAATTCCAATTGAAGATAAAGAAGAAGAGAAGAAAAAAGAAGAAATTGAAAAATATAAATTAGCAGAAATAATTTCTAAACATAAAATGTTAAAAAATGTTCATTCAATAAAATCAATAAGAAAACTATTACAAAGACAAGGACTTGATGATCCAAATTTAATAGACAAATCTAAAATTGAAAATCAAAATGAAATAAATGAATAATTTCTATAAAATTGATTACAATATAAATAATCAATAAATAAAAAAAAATAAAAATAATAAAAATAATAAATTATTATATTCATAAATTTAAACATCATTAAAAAAAAAACAATATAAACTCAAAATAAATAAAACCAAAAAAAAAAAAAAATAAAAAAAATAAATTAATTCAAAAAAAAAAAAAATCCATATCACTAAAAAAATCTAAAAATTAATTGGTTAATTTCCCTAAAAGAAGATAACCAAACTGGAAAAAAAACAATATAAAAGCCTAAAAAAAAAAAAAAAAATTAAAATAAAAAAAAAAAAATAAAATGCCAGGAAAAGGAAAAGGAGGAAGAGGAAAAACAGGAGCAAAAGCTCAAAGTAGATCATCTCGTGCAGGATTACAATTTCCAGTAGGTAGAATAGCTCGTTATTTAAAACAAGGAAAATATGCTGAAAGAGTAGGAGCAGGAGCTCCAGTATATCTTGCTGCAGTTTTAGAATATTTAGCTGCTGAAGTTTTAGAATTAGCAGGAAATGCTGCTAAAGATAATAAAAAAACTAGAATTATTCCAAGACATATTCAATTAGCTGTTAGAAATGATGAAGAATTAAATAAATTAATGGCTAATACTACTATTGCTTCTGGAGGAGTTTTACCTAATATTGAACCAAGTTTATTACCTAGTAAAGGAAAAGAAGATAAGGATGAATAAGCTTTTTTGATTGTTTGTTTAAAATTTTTTTTATTTTTTTTTTTTTTTTTGATAATTAATTAATATTTTCTTTGATTAATGTGGCTTTTTTTTTATTTATTTTTTTTTTTTTTTTTTTAGTTTTTTTTTATTGTTTTATATAGGTTTTTGCATTTTTTTTATTATTTTTTTTTTTTTTGGTTGAAGTTTGAGGTTTATTTTCTTTATTTGTGTTTTTTTGAATTATTTAATTTTTTATTTTTTTTTTTAATTTAAAAAATTAAATTCTACATCAAAAACTGATTGACCATTGAAATAATAAAATGTTAAATGGTCTTTTATAATATCATATACGAAAACAACATATGCACAAATTTCTAGAACTAATATAGCAATAATAATCATAATAATTTCAAAAAAACTTTTAATAAATTGTAATAAAGATTTTTTCATTGCAAAAAATGCTAAAATTGAATATAAATCTGAGCATTGTGATTCAATAATTTGATCAATTATAGGATTTATTTTAACATAAATATCATAATATTTTCCACTATAATATAATATATCAGCTAATACTATACTATGAACAAAAATAACTGATAATCCTGTTTCAGTTTTTTGAGTTGAACATTCTATCATTATAATTCCACAACTTATAAAAAAAAAAAGACTAAAAATTGAAGATAAAAATAATAAAACAAAATCATAATTTCTAGTAATTATCAGTTCTTTTAATGGTGATATATCATCTAAAAATGAATAACATTTATCTTCCCATGCAATATATTTTCTTCCATATAAAGTAATGTTATTTTTAAGAAAATCTTCAAAATAATTATTTGTTGAATTTAAATTTTTAATTTCTTTTTCTAATAAATTTTTTGTATTTAATGTTAATATTTCTTGATATCTATTATCTGTTGAATAATTTGAATAAAAATTTTCACATTTTGTTGAATTTATTATATTTATTGTATTTGTTAAAGGTAAATCTGAATAAGAAATAAATTTTGAATTATCTAAACATAATTGTCCTTGAGATAATTTAAATTCTATAAAACTTTGAAAAACATTTGTGAAATTATTATTATCATTTTCATAATTTGTAAAATTATACTCACATTCACTTTCATTAAAAATACAATAATGATTTCCTAATGAATCAACAATACCACATGATTTATAATATTCTTTACATTCTTTTTCTTTTCTTATTAATTGATATTTAAATAAACTATTTCTTTTAATACAAATTGATAAATTATTAAAATCAGTAAAATTATATTCATTTATTGAATTAATATTCTCACATTTATCTTTTATTTCTTTTTCATAACAATTTCTTCCAAAAATTGTGTTATTATTTAAATTATCTAAATTTGAATTTGTACAATCACATCCATTATTCAATCCTGGAAATTCATATATAAAAGCTTGTTCATAATCAACTTTACATGAATTATTAAAATTATTATTATTTATATAGAAATCAGTTATAGGACTTAATTCCCAATTATTAAACATTTGATTTAAAATTTTAAAAGGTGTAATATCAATAACTAAAATATAAATAAAGAGAATAGTAAAAACAAAATTTAAAAGATATATGAATAGATTTAATGTTAAAATTATTGTTTCAATCATATATGATTAAATATATAAAAAGTCTTCAAAAAATAAAAAAAAAAATTAAAAAATAAATTTAATAGAAATTTTTATCAAAATATAAAAATAATTAAAACTGACTAGATACAATTAAAGGATTTGCTCCTCTTTTTTCTAAAATTTGTTTATTATCATAAATTCTCATATAATTATTATTATTTTCAGTAGGATAATATCTTCCTTTAGTTCCTTGAAACCAAGTATTTTTATCATACTTAAACGAATGATTAGGAATAATACAACTATGACCAACATCAATTAAATTATTTTTATAATTTTTATTAACATTTGCATCACTATTATTTGTTTGTAAAATTTTACTTTTATAAGTTTTTCTACCTTCTAAATTGAAATTTTGATCTTCTGTAATTATAGGTAATTTACTTAAATTTATTTTTCTTTGTTTTAAATAATTATGTTGATCTACTTCTATATCACTTTTATCATATGGTTCTTTAAAAATATTTTTTTTTGAAAAAGTTTCATTTTGACCTGAACCTTCTTTTAATAATTCCCAATCTGATTTTAATTGTCTAATATTTCTTGTTGTATTATCTTTATATTGTGAGTAAGTATTTTTTAAATTTATTATATCATATCCTCTTTCATCAGTTGTTTTAAATTTATAATATGATATTTTATTATCTTTACTTTTTAAATCATTCATTTCTTTATTATAATCTAAATTTCTATAATAATCTTCAATTTCATCTTTTAATTTATATCTTTGTCTTCTATTATTTTCATAATCATCTAATCTTTTTTGTTCTGATTCATTATATACTAAATTATTTATTGGATTTCTTAAAATTTCATTTCCACTTTTATTATGAATTTTTAACCAATTATCTTGTTTTATTTTTAATTGTTTTTCAAATTCTTCTTCTTTTTCTTTTTCATAAAATTTCCCTCTTATAATATCATATTTTTGTTTTTCTAAAAAGTTTTTAGCAGCAGTTAATTTCTCAATTTCTTTTTCAGTTTCACTTTTTTCTTTATCATAAGCAAAATATCTATTATTAATAATATTATAATCTCTATAATTATTTTTATTAACTTTATTTTTATTTCTAATATCATCATCACTTACATTTGGTCTTAATTCAGGTTTATTATAATGATGAACATTTAAAGGTAAATTAGAAATAATATTATAAGGAGCTTTTGAAACTTCTTTATTTAAAGGATGAGGTCCTTCTGGTAAAGCTTCATGATAATTTAATGCTGATAATCTATCAGTTAAATTTATTATATTATATGTTTGTTCATTTCTTAATTGATTATCATAATCTGTTGCTATTTTATTTATCATATTTTTTTTCTCTTCTATTCTTATTGCTTTGTCTAATTCATTATTTGAATATTTTTGAGTTACTGGATTAAATATATTGTTATTATCTATTACCATTTTATGTGTTATTTTTTGGGGATAATATTCTTTTGGAATGTCTTTTACTTCTTTGTTATAACAATAATCTGCTAATTTTTCTTTCCAATATGGATCATCTTTTATTATGATATCTGGATTAAGAATATTTTTGCTCATTTTTTTTTTTTAATTTTTTATCATTTTTAGTAACGTTATTTTTTTATATATTTTAATTAATTAATTATAATTTATAATATAAAATTTGAAATTTATGTTTTTGAAATTTTAATTTAATTTATTTATATATTTTGATTTAAAAAAAATTTAAATTTAAATATGAAAAATAATTCAAATTATAATTTAGATGAAATCAAGGAAGCAATAATTGATTTATATCAAAATGTGAAAATAAGAAAGCAATCTGAGACAATATCAATAGATGATTCCTATTTAAAAAAAGAAAAATTATATTTAGAAAATGTTTCTCCTTTGACATTAATTTCATATATTAAAAATCATATAGAATTATTAATAGATGTAAAAGTTACTGAAAAATTAAGTTTAATGAATACAGATCCTTCATTATTATTTTCTGAATATGGTTCTGATATTACTCCAACAAATTATGAAAATTTATTAAGGAGATATGAATCAGATATTAGAAATTATATAAAAATTGAAAATATGTTAAAAATTCATATTGATGAATTATATTATAAAATTGAACAACTTGAAAAAACTATTGAATTACTTCAACAAAAAATCCCTGATGAAGAAAATATTAATATTGAATCATATAAAAAAAAAATAGAAGAATTATCAAATTTAATTAAATTATATGAAAAAAGTAATTTAAAAATTCCACTTTTAGAAAAAAAAATAAGAATTCAAAAATTAGAATTAGATAAATTAAATCAATATAGAACACAATGTAATTCACATAGTAAAAAAAAAGATAAAAAAGAAAGACAAACATCATTAAAAACTGCAAGAAATCCTAAATCAATATATTCAAATTTTAAAAAATTAAAATCAAATAATTCAAGTCGTTCAAAAAAAAATGAATCAATAATTAATTCAACAACAAATAATAATAATGAAAATAGTTTATTAACAACAAATATTCATTCACCATCATTTGCAACAATGACTCAAAGAACAATATGTAATTATGATAGTGTTGATGAAGATAATGATAAATCAACTTATTATATTTCTTCAAGAAAAAAAAATACAAGTCCAATTTCTTTAACAAAAAAAATTAAATGTATTTCTAGTGCAAAAAGATGTTGTACAACAAGACAATTTACAAAGAATAAAAATAATAATATTAAAACTAAAATTCCTATTAAAAATATTCCGAAAAGTCCTTCTATTTTTAATTTGAAAGATAATTTTAATAAAACTCTACCAAAAAAGAAAAAGACTATTAGTAGATATAATAGTAATAATCAAGAGAAAAAAAATATGATTAATGAAATGAATAAAACTATTTCTGATATTGATAAAATTCCATTTGTTAATTATATAAATATTTATTCTAATATTAATTCTAATAATACTAATTGTGAAAATAATAATAATTCTAAAAAAGAAAATAATCGTTGTATTAGAACTTTTTTAATGAATAAAATTAATAATTTAACACAACAACAAAGAAAATCAATTCCTTTAAAAAGAGATAATTCTCAAACAAAATCATTTTTAGATAATTAAAAAATAATTTATTTAAATAATGAGTATTAGTATATGTATTAATTTAATTTTTATGAATAAATATATTTTATATTTTCATTTATTTATTTTATAGAAAAAATATTTATAAATCTTCATTTGTTATTTCTTCAATTATTGAATTCTTTATTTTTTTCTTCTTTTTTTGTTTTATAGATTTATTATTTATATTTTTTATTTTCACTTGAAGTATTTCACTATTTTCATCATCATCATAATTAATTCCAGATTGATGTGTTCTTGGAGTTTTTAATGATACATATTCTTGTTCATCTTCAATTTTATTTGAAGGTACTTGCATTGAAGAAGATCTATGATGACTACTTTTAATTTTTTTACTTTCAGAAGGATTATTATTAATATTATTATTATTATTATTAACATTATTATTATTATTGTTAACATTATTATTATTAACATTATTATTATTATTATTATTATTATTGTTATCAGTATTATTATTAGAAATTGTTTGATAAAGATTTGGAATTGTTTTATGTTGTGGATTTGGATTTGTTAAATTAGTATTAATATTTTGAGTATTAAATCTACTTCTTAATTTTTGTGTTAATTGACTTGAAAATCTATTTGTCAAACTTATAGATTTACTACTAGAAGTTGAAAAATATTTATTATTAAAACTACTTGAATTTTGTTTTGATGAAGGAGTCAATTTATCTTCATCATAATTAATTAATTTCCCAGCTTTATAAATTAAAGGAGTTAAATTTTCAATAACCATATTATTTCCATTTAAAAACTTCTCAACTCTTTCTTCTTCAATTTTTTTAATAATTTCTAATCTTTTTCTTTCATCTTCTTCTTCTTCAATTTTTTTCATTATTTCTTCATTATCTCTAAACTTAATATATTCCATAACTTTCTTATCAACTAATTTTTTAAATCTTTTTTCATATTCATTTAATCTATCAGGTTCATCATTAATATCAATTTTCATTTTATTAATAATTCTCTGGATAGCTAAATCCATTTTATAATTTCCTCCTTCATTTAAAATATTTTGAAAATTATTAAATTCATTTCTTTGATTAATATCACAAGCATCTAATTTCTCTTTAATATCTTTTTTCAAATCTTTTGCACTAGAATAAATATCATTAATAATATTATTTAAAATATTATTTTGATTTTGTAATTCTTGAGTAATTGGATTAGCATTTGGAATTAAAATTTTTCCTGCACCATATGATATAATATTTCTTTTATTTGGACTTATTTTTAATTGTGATTTTCTTGAATTTGGTGAAGTTGGAACTAAATTAATTAAATTTTTTATAGGTGGACTTCCCATTAAAATACTTTTTCGTCCAGTCAATACACTTTTTCTAGGTACTGATAAAGAAGCTGTACTTTTTTTAACATTTAATTTATCTAAAGAAATTTTACTTTTTCTTAATGAATTTTTATCTATTGATACTGCTGAAGTTGTTGAATATATTGATCTTCTTTTAAATTTTGGTGTTGATGAATTAATACTTTTTGAATCTTCTGATATATTATCATAATCTATGTTTCCTTCTGATAATTGTCTTTTTCTTCTTTTTTTATGTTTTTTTTTCCTTTTTTTTATGCTTATTTCATCATTATTATAAAAATTATTTGTATAACTGTTTTTTAATATGTTAATTTCTGATTTTACTTTTTTTCTTCTATCTAATAAAGGATTTTGATTATTATATACAATGTATGGATCTTCTGTTATGTTATTTTGGTAATTATAATTTTCTTTATATATTCTTTCAATCTCTTCTTTATTATTATCTAAAAATTGTTTAAATCTACCTGTACCAATATATTTATTTTCTAAATTACTTAATGAATTTTTTAAATTTATTTTATTTCTATATTCTATTTCTTGTAACTTATCTTCTAAATTTTGAATTTTAACCAAAGGAGGAGAAAAATTAGTATTAGGAACATTTCTTTCTGTTGAAAATAATGTACTATTATTATCTATATTTCTCATTGATTGAAGATATATTGGTTTTAATGGTTGAGCATTACTTTTACTAAAGTCAACTAAAGGATTTTTTTCTGTAATTGGTGGTAATTTATATTGATTTGGAATAAAATCTGTATGAAGAGGTTTTATTGTTTCTTTTTTTCGAAAATAATTATCAATTGTATTATTTCTTGTTGAATTATAATTGAATTTAGATAATAATTTTAAATAATTTGGTTTTGAATTATATGCACCAAAACCAAATTGATTTATATCTCCTGTGTAAAAAGTGTTTATTATTTTTTGATCCATTAAGTTAATTTGGTTAAATTTTATTTAATTAACAATTTTTAAAAATGAATTTATTAATATATATTAATTAATATTATCATTTAATAATATTCTTTAATGAATAATAAACAAACAGAGAAAAATTCATATAATAAGTTAAATTCGAAGTATATATTAAACAATATAATAAAATAGTATATTATTAAATAAAAATGATAATGAAAAAAATAGTAATAGAAGAAGGAGTCTTATTGAATTGAAATCTTGTAATATTTTATAAAATAATTTATAGCAATTATTGAAAAAAATAGAAGAGAAATAGAAAATGAAATTAAAAATAATACTAATTTTTATAGTAATTCACCGAAAATAAGTGAAGAGAATTTGTATGAAAAAAAATCAAATGAACAAGATATATCCAAATTTAAATTAAATAAAGCATTTGAACAAAAAAAATATAATAATAATTTATATTCAAATGATATTATTAATTCTCCTCAAAAAAATCCAATTAAATCACCTGAAAAAAAAGATCCACTTTTTCCTAAAATAAAAAAAACTAATACAGTAAATTATTCATTAAACAAAAAAGATATTATATCACCAATTAAAGTAAAAAAAAAATATATTGAAAATTTATTTTCAATGAGTAAAATGGGTACAAAAAGTGTAAATCAAGATAATTATTTAATATTAGAAAATATATTTGAAATAAAAGACTTTAATATTTTATCAATTTTTGATGGTCATGGTCAAAATGGTCATTTTATAAGTAAATTAGCAAAAGATATATTTATAGACTATTTTTCAAATCATAGTGATTTATATTATATTCCAAGAATAAAAAAAGGAAAAAATAATTTAAATATTGAAAAATCATCACTTAATAAATATATAAATAATGAAACAGTATATAATAGAATATCATTTATGAATTATAAAATATTAAAAACTATTTATAAACAAATTGATCAAAGTATTGAAAATACAGAATATGATAAAGACTTTAGTGGAACAACTTCATGTTCAATTTTCATTATTGGAAAACATTTAATTTGTTCTAATGTTGGTGATAGTAGAGCAATATTAATAAGAGATTCTAATAAAATATTTCCTTTATCAATTGATCATAAACCAAATAGAACAATAGAAAATGAAAGAATAAAAAAAAATGGAGGAGAAATAAAAAAAATAATTAATAATCAAATTGATAATATTACTAAAAAATCTGTACAATTAATTCCTTATAGAGTATATATTAAAGGAGAACCTTATCCTGGATTAGCAATGAGTAGATCATTAGGAGATTTTGCTGCTAAAAGAGTTGGAGTAATAAATGAACCAGAAATAATTGATTTAAATATTGAAGATAATGATAAATTTATTATTTTAGCTTCTGATGGTTTATGGGAAGTTGTTTCTAATGAAGAAGCAAGAGATATTGTTAATAAATATTATCAAGAAAATAATGTTAAAGGAGCTGTTGAAAATTTAATATCTGTTGCAAATGATAAATTTCAAAAAATTAGTGATTATATTGATGATATTACTATTATTATTATTTTTCTTAATAAATAATAGATATTAAATATTAGTATTTGAATACTTTATTTTGTTATTTTGTAATTAATTCAAAAATTATTTTTTTATAAATTTATTTTATTTTTTATATTATGATTTGGAAAAAAGATAAAAATATTCAAAGTGGTTTTTTACTACAAAAAGATGTTTATACTACTAATTTATTATATGAACATAATAAATTTCCAATTATAAATAATAAATTTAGTTTTCCTTTTAGAAAAGTTGAAGATGAAGAAGATATAATTGATCCAGGACAATATTTAACTTTATATAATCAAAAAAAAACTTTTAAAACTATTTCACCTAAAAAAATACATAGATTAAAATTTCCTTTACCAAAAGCAGAAATCCCATTTTCATCAAATATTGATTTTTATAAACATTTAAGAGGAGATGTTAAACTTAGATATATGGATGATGATTTAAATATAACTTCAAGAAAAGGAAAAAAAATTGAATATTCTTTTAAAGATAATGGAAATAAATTAATTTTTAATAATAAAGTAAATGATTTAAATACTAATTATCTTATTACACATAATTATACTCCAAAGAAAAGAAATAATTCTACATATAATGCATTTTATCCTTTAAGAAAAAATATTGAATTGATAAATGAAAGTTTGAAGGAAATTAATAAAAGAAAGAAAATAATTCTTAAAGATAATATGTTTAAAACTCAAATTCAATTTCAAAAAAAAATGTGAATGTAAAATTATATTTTTTAAATTTTTATATTTTTATTTTTTTTAATTTTATTTTTAATCATATTTTATAATTATAATTTTATAAATAATTTTTCTTGGATTATAATAATAAATTATAATTAATTTTTATGCATTCTCAAAATAATGAAGATAAAGAATCTAATTTGAATACAGCTGAAATGAAAAAAAATAGATTAATATTAGATTTAAAGATTTTATCATCATTAAATAATAAGCCTTCAGAAAATGTTAACACCATATTTAGACAAAAAAATATTCCTGAAATTGATAAAGAAAATTCAAAAATAGAACAATCTAATTCAATTTTTCCTCCTTTAAAAGGAAATTTAGATAATGATATTCATACATTAAATAATTTTAATACTAATAATTATACAAATTTAACTTATTATCATGAACCTTATATTTTTGAAAATAGTCATGAAAATACTATTATGTCTTTTAAATATGCCAATACAGATATTCATAAAACAAATGAAAGTTTTCTTTTAAATTTATTACAACCAATTAAACATGATACAAATGAATTTATTTCATTAAAAAGAATTTCTGAAAATGATATTTATCAAGATAAAGCATTTATTAGTAATATTGAAAAAGATGATTTAAATAATTTGAAAAATGAAAATCAAAATATAAAATCAGAAAATAAAAAAGGAAATATGGTATTATTTAAAACTAAAAAAGGAAAAAAATTATTAAATAAATATTCTTATTATTTAAAAGAAAAAGAAATATTTAAATTTAAATGTGAACATAAAGGTTGTGATAGTTCTTTTTCAACTAAAAAATTATTATCATCTCATCATAAAAAATTTATACCACAATGTCATTCAGATACAATTAATCTTTTAGAATTAATTGGCAAAGCAAAAAATATTATAAAAAATAAAAATTTAATCAACAATTTAGAAAAAATAAAAGCAAAATTTAACAAAATAATGAAAAATATATCTTTAGATGAACATGCACAAATTATTACTGGATTAACATTTAATTAATTAATTAATTAATAAATATGTCATATTTAAATATATTTTATATATTGAAAAATTTAAATAATTAATTAAATTAAAAAATTAATTAAAAATATGATAAATGAATTAGATTTAGGACAAATTTATAATGTAAAAAATCTTTTTTTATCTGAAGATAATGAAATATTACTTTTAAAAAATATATATTATGCTTTAACTGAATATGAAAATATTGAAAGTGAATATTTAACATCACTAAATAGAATTTATTCATTTATTGAAATAGATAATAATTCAAAATCTTTTTTATCATTAATAATTAATAAAATTAAAGATTTATTTTCCAAAAAATTAAATCATCATTTAAATCTTCATAATGAATTAAAAGAAATATGTTCTTGTTTAAGTGATTTATTATTAAAAGAAACATTAAATTTTGAAACTATTAAAGATGATTATTTAAATGCAGAAAATTTATATAAAGAGAAAAAAGCTTTAATTGATCAAAATAAAAATCAATATAATCAAATAGGAGTAAAATATATTAATGAATTATTAGAAAGAATTAATTTACTTATAAATTCAAAAAAATTTAAAATAACAGATAAAAAATTTAATGAAAAATTAAATTCTTTTTTTTTAAGCAAAAAAGGTTTAAAAAATTCAATTCATGAATCAACGAAAAATTATATTAACTCTATAAATGATTATAATTTTTCAATAGATAAATTTATTTCTTCATCAAAAGAATCATATAATCAATTTATTAGTATTAGAAAAAAATATATGAATACATTTATTACTTCAATAAACAAATTAATAGAAAAAGAAAATAATGAAAAAGAAACAATTTCAAATTCATTAAATGAATTATCTACTTTTATAAAAAATAATAATTTAGAAAAAGAATTAAATGATTTTATAAAAAACAATATAAATTATATGGATAAACCAAATAAAGAAGAGTTTATTGCATTTACATCTATAAGTACTTCATTTTTTAATTATGATAAAATAAATAAACAATTCAATGAAGGTAATCAAATAATTCCAATAATTAAAAATTATATTCATCAAGAATTTCCATCTTATTCACCTTTATTAGAACATAAAGATGAAAATGTTAGAAAAAAATATAAAGATTTTCAAGAATATATAATTCAAGCTTATGAAGGAAAACTTGGAAATAATATGGAAAAAATAAAAGAGTATTTTATAAATGATAATAATGAACAATATATAATGTTTTTTTTAGCTTATTTAAATAAAATAAGAAGTAAACTTTTTAATTTATCAAATAATGCATATGAGAGTATAAAAGAACTTTTTAATTTAATATTAAATGAAAATTTAAAAATAAAAAATCCTGAAATAATAGAATATATTATAATTTTATCTCAAACTTTTTATAAAAATGAAAAAGATTCTCCTAGAGTTTTATTACAAGATGATATAAAAATACATAAAATATTTAAGGATAAAAATTTATGGATAATTAATTTATGTCTTAAATTAAATAAAGAATTAAAAAATATAAATATAAATAAAAAAAATGAAAAAACTAATGTTATTTATTCAGCATTAGTAACATATAGATTTAATTTACTTAATTTTGGTTTTAATGATAAAGAAATAAATGATATTTTTATATATATATTTGAAAAATATGACATAAAAGAAGAAGGAATGGAATTATTAAAAGCAATGAATTTATCTGATAATAATGGTAATAATAATAATAATGAAGTAATGAATAATGAAGAAAAAAAAGAATAAATAAAAAAAATAAAAAATTAATACAAGATAATGTATAATTATTTATAAATAGATAAAAGTTGATATTTATTTTTTATAATTAAAGCCATACCATTTAACCAATTTTTAAAAGTTTTATATGTTAAAAAAATCAAATTAATTTTTTTCCCAATTGAAAGTATAATAGAAAATAAATAATATTTATTATAAATACATTTGATAATATCATCATTAGGAATTTGTTTACATAAATTCTTATCAGATAAAATTAATTGAATATTATTTTGATATTCAGTTTTATATAATTGAATAACATTTAAAACTTTTTTCATACAACCAATAACAACAGTTTTTTCTAAAAGATTAATATTAATTTCAATAGGTTCTTTTTGTATTTGTGTTATATCTAAAGTTTTATTACTTTTATTTAATTGAATAACTGATTTATTAAAATTTAAATTTTCTAATTTATTATCATAATCTTTTAAAGGATTAAAATCAATTTGAGTATGTTCATCAACTAATTGAATAAAACAATCACATGGAATATAAAGATATGATACTTTTTGAATTAATTCTTTATTTGATAATTTTTCTTGTTTAATTGTATTAAAATGTATTGTATTATTTTCAGGTGATAATAAATTATTTTTTATATTATTTTTTGAATTATAAGGAATTGTTGAAAATATATTTACTTTATCTAATTCATTTTCTTTATTTGTAAATGAATCTTCAAAATTTTTTGGTAAAATTGAAGTTTTTGAATGTGATTTATATATTAATTCATTATTTTTAATTGGAGTAATATTTTCGGTTTTAGAACTATATTTTTTATTTTTTTCTTTATTATCATTATCTAAAAAATCATTTATTTCTTTTAAATAAATATTTATTATCTTTTCTTTTTCATCTCCTGATTCTTTTAATTGTTTTTTTATTTGTGAAAATTTTTCTTCTATTTTATTTTGTGTTTCTTGAATGTTAATATTTTTATTTTGTTTAGTGTTTAATTTCACATCAAGAATTTGATTTTTATTTTGTAATTCAGTAATTTGTTTTCTAAATTTTTCAATATTATTATTTTTTTCTTGTAAAATTAAAATCATTTCTTTTTCCTTTTCTTTTAATAAATCTTTTAATTCTTCTATTGAATTATTATTTTGTTTTTGTAAATTTATTTTAGATTCAATATTTCTAAACTCAATTAATGTATCTTTTAAGTTTTTCTCAATTAATTTAATTCTTTCTAATGAATCATTTTCTTTAATTTTCCAAAACTTTTTTGAATCTTTATATTCTTGATTCACAAAATGTATTCTTTCATTTACTATTCTTTCTAAATAAAAATATTTAACTATATATCTTAATAATAATTCAAATTTATTTTGAATTAAAAAATCAATAAATTTAGGTTCTGAATTAACAATATTAATTGAACAACTTTTAGTAAAATCTCTTGGACTAATAATTTTTCTTTTTAATTTTTCGTAACATTCATTTATACAATGATGAATAGAATTTTTATTTGTACTATTTATTGACATTATATATTTGAATAATATATCAAAAATATAATTACTAAATTTATTACAAGGAAATTTTTCTAATTCAAATTTTTCAATTTGAATTGTATAATCCATAGTAGAAATTGATGAATTTAAAGAAATACTATTTCCATTAATATTATCATAACTTATCATTAAATTTTTAAAAATAAATTTAGAATTATTTTGAATTGATTCTTCTAAGTTTTCTCTCATTGACATTAAATTTACTAATTCTGTTTCAGTTGTTAATTTTTCTTCTTTCAATAATTTTAAATTTTCATAAATTGAAGATAATTCATTTTTATAAATAAACAAAGTATTTTCATAACATTTTTGTTTAATTAAATTTTGTTCTATTTCTTTTTTTGAATTATCTTGGGAAATATTTTTATAATTTAAAATCTTTTCTTTAATTTCTTTTATTTCTTTTTGTATTTTTAAATTATTTTCATAATATAACCTATTTTCATTTTGAATAAATTGATTTATTAAACTAATATGTTCAATATTTTTAGTTTTATCAATTAAAGCATTTTTATAATCACAATTATTTTGATATAATTTAATATCATCTTCATATTGTAAAATATCATCAATTAATATATCAATGTTCCCTTTAACATTAAAGGCGCTGTTTTTAGACATTTTATTTTTTAATTAACCATTTAATAAAAAAAATTTTGAAAAATAATTATAACAAAAATAGTTTTCTTATTTAATTAGTTTTATATAAGCATAATTTATGATAATGTTGATAAGTTTTAAGGCCTTGAAAACAATATTCACATATTTTAATTTGACACTCCTCACAACCATATAATTGATTAATATTATTTGTTCCACAATATTCACAAGTTTCTTCTTTTTGAGGTTTAAAATATTTAGAAATATTATCTTCTGGAATTGGAAGTGGACCACAATTTTTAATAACATTTTCATATGTAATTTGATCAATAAAAAGCTCATTTACTTCTGGATTATATGATACTCTTTTTAATTCATCTATTCTTGAATTTGTTAAATCAACTTTTCTTTTTTTTATTTCTTCTAAACATTCTTTATATTTATCAATATATTCATTAATTATCTCATCTATCTCATTTGTTATATCATCTTTTTTTAAATTTGAAATATCAAATGAATTTTCATTATCTTTTTTTTCTGAATTCTTATGTTCTTTTATCATTTCTTTTTTCGTTCTATAAATTATTTTTATGTCTTCATTTTTGTCTTTTATTGCATCTTTAAATATCTTAAATGTCGACTCATTAAAAATTCCATATTTTTTGTCATCTATTTCACTATAAAAAAAATATTCAGAAGTATTTTTTATATTTTGCTCTTCTGATACTTTTTCTAAAAATTCTTTGTAAGTTTTGCATGATTCATTAAAGTTAAATGATTTCATATAAAATTAAGAGATATTTTATTTTTATTTGTAATTTATATATATATATACATTAACTATTTTAATTAATGAAAATGTTTAATTTTTTTTTTATTTTAATTTTAATTTTGAGAATTATATAAAAATTAATTATTTAATGTCACAAACTTCAATTAATCAAATTCAAACTTATCAAAAAGAAATATCATTATTAAAAGAAAAAATAGATAAATCAAAATATGATAAAAATGAAAAAGAAATAAACCTTTTAGAAGAAAATAATATATTAAAAGAAAAAGAGAATGAATATGAAACATCATTAAGAACAAAAGACAGAAAAATAAAAGAACTTCTTAATTTAATTTCAGAATATGAAAATCAAATAGTTCAATTAAATAATCAATTAAATACAGTAGTTAATAGTAATAAACAATTAAAATCAGTAATGTTTGATTTGTCAACTAATTATCAAAAAACAAAAATAAAATTATCAAATGAAAAAGAAGAAAATAAAAATAATAATGATTATATAAGTGATATTAATTTACAAAAAGAACTTTTTCAAACTAAAGCAAAAGAATTAGTAAATATAATAAATGAATATTCTCAAGAAGTAACTAATTTAAATGAAGAATTAAATAAATATAAAGATGAAAATAAAAAATTATTAGATGATAATACAATATTAACTAATTCAAATCAAGAATTAAAAACAGCTTGTGAAATTTTACAATATGATAATAGTAAATTAAAAGAAGATAATGAGACTTTAACAAAATTTAATAAAGAATTAAATGAAGAAAATAAAAAAATCACAGAATTTACTTATTCAAATGAAAATCAAATAAATTCTTTAAATGAAAAATTAAATAAAGCAAATATAATATTACAAAAGAATGAATTAAAAAGTAATGATAAAATTTCTTATTTATTAAAAGATTTGGATAATTTATCTAAATGGATAAATATGAATGTAAATTTGATTTTAGAAGGAAAAGAAATAAATAAAGAATTACAAATTGTATTTGAAAATAATTATGAAAATGAAGGAAATTCAATTAATATTTTACATAAAACTTTAATAGATAGTTTTAATTATATTAAGCAATATATTAATAAATTAAATTATCAAATGAATTTATTATCAAATGAAAATGAAATTATTACAAGTGAATCTGAAAAAAAAGAAAGAGATTTAGAACAAATAAAAATAAGAGAAGTAGAAAATATTCAAAAATTTAAACAAAAAGAAAATGAATTATCATTAATAAAAAATAATTATAAATCATTACAAAATTTAAATGAAGAAAATATAACAAGAATTAAAAATTTGGAAAATGAATCAAAAGAATTTTTTGAAAAATTTTCAAAATTATTCAATGATATAAATATTAATATGTTAGATATATCTTCAAATTATAATTCAATAATTAATTATTTATCTGTAAAAGAACAAGATAAAAAATTAAAAGGAGATCCTGAATTTGAAAATAAACGATTATTAAAAAAAGTGGATTCACTTTCAACACAAAATAAACTTCAAGAAATTCAAATTAATAATATTCAAAATTTACTTGAAAATAAAGAAGAAATTATTAAAAAAATGGCAGAAGATAATGTAATATTAAATGAACAAAATAAAAAATTAATCCAAGATAATGTTAAATTAATTGCAGAATTAAGGAAGTTTAAATAATTTTTTTTATTTATATTTTTTTTTTCAAAGTTTATTTTTTGAAAATTATTTAAAAGTAAATTATATTATATTATAATTTATTAGTTTTTTTTTTATTTAAATAATTAATATAGCATCTATTTTCAATGGAATTATCTAATAATCAATTATTAAAAGAAGAAAAGAATATTTTAAATTCAAAATCAATTAATATTAAACAAGCAATTTATAATTCAATTTTTGGAAAAGATATTATTGAAGATCCAATTGATGCATTAATTTTTGGTTATTTTATTGGTTTTTTCTCAGAATTAAATGATAAACCTTTAGAAGAAGAAAAAATAAAAGAATTATATCAAACTTTTAAACAATTTCATTTAAATTCAAATCATGAAAATTTAATAACAAAATCTATTGAATATCTCCCTAAAAAATTATTAAATGTTCCTTTTGAAATTAAAAAAGAGAAAAATGTTTTAGATATTAATCAAAATATTTTAGAAGATAATAATGATTTAAAAGGTGAAGAATATGAACATGGAAAATGTGATATATGTTTAGGGAAACTTAATATTTTAGATAAAAAAAATTATTTTTTAGAATGTGGTTGTATTATTCATAATATATGCTTTGAAAAATTTATTATTAATTGTATAGAACAAAATATTCCATTTCCTGATATAATTTGTCCTTTATGTAATAAAGTTATTATTCCAATTGATATTATAATTACAAGTTTAAAAAATAGTAAAAGAGAAGATTTAATTGAAAAAAATGAAATTTTAAGAGAAAAAGTATATCCAAATAAAAACATAAATCAAGTAAAAAAAGAAGAAAATGAAAATTATATTCATTGTTTAAATATTAAATGTAATTATAAATTTATTCCAGCAGAAAATAATATAATTGTAAAATTTAAATGTCCAAAATGTGATAAAAAATATTGTTTAAAATGTAAAGATTATTGGCATGAAGGTATGTCATGTAATGAATTTCAAGAAAAAATAAAATTAATAAACGATTCAATAAACTCATTTAAAGAATATGCTAAAAATAATAAAATAGTAGAATGTCCTTTATGTAAAACTTGGTTAAGTGAAGATGAAAATTCAACAATGTGTAATTTATGTTTATGTATATGTGGAAATAAAGTTAATATATAAGAAATAATAATTAGAAAAAAAAAATTAAAATTATTAAATAAAATTCAAAAAAAAAAAAATTTAAAAAATAATTTTTAACTAGAATATAATTTTTTTGATTTTAATTGTAAATACCAATTTGGAACTTTTTGAGATGATTGTTGAGTAGAAATTCCATTTTGAATATTAATACTTTGTGTATTATTAGGTTGTTGTAAAATATTTTGTGAATAATTAGTAAAATTATTTTGACTCATTCCACCGTTTAAATTACTATTAGAATATAATGGATAATTCATTGAAGTAAAATTTTTAGAATTACTTCCATTATCACCTTGCATATAATTAGTTATTACATTTTCTAAATCATTTAATTTTTGTCTATTATTTACAATTGTTTTTAAATCCATACTTAAATTATTTACTTTATCTTTATAAATTTGATTTTCTTGATTTAATTGATTTATTGTTATATCTTTTTTTCCTATTTCTTGTTTTAATTTGTATATTTCTAATTCATTATCTTGTAAATTTCTAATTAAATAAGCATAAGGTTGTTTAACTTTTTCAGAAACATTTTTATATAAATTACATTCATCTCTACTAATATTTAATTCATTATTTAATTGTTGATTCATATTTTTTAATTTTTCATTTTCTAAAGAAAGAATTTTAACTTTATTAGCTAAAGCTAAACATTGATTAATTCTTCTTTTACTTGCAGTAGGAACATCTTTAATAATATTAATAATATCTTGATTATCTTTTGTATTTTCAGCTTCACTTGCAATTGCAGAATCAACAATAACTTTATCTAATTCATTTTCAATATTATCATAAGCTGTTATTTTTTCTTTCAAAATTGAAATTTGTGCTTTATATTCTGCAACTTCACTTCTATATTCACTTTCTCTTTTTAATAATTCACTTCTTATATAATCTAATTTTTCTTTTAAAGTCTCATTTTCATTTTTAAAAAGTGATAATGCTGCTACTTGTTCTTCATATACTGCAATTCTACTATTTAATTCTTCTGTTTTTGAATTTAATTGAAGTTTTAAATATGATGTTTCTTCATTTGCTTTTGTATTTAAATTTCTTAATTCATTTTGACATAAATTTAATGAGTCTTCTTTTTCTTTTAATATTTTTTCTAATTTTGTTAATTTATTTTTATAATCATCTCTTTCTTCTCTTAAATAACTTGTTTTTTTATCCATTAAATCATCATATTGTTTTTTTAAAGTTTCTATATCTTTCTCATATTTTTCTTTCATATTTTTTAATTCATTATTAACTTTATCTTTATATGTATTATCTAAATTTAAATTTTTATCTGTTAATTTATCAATATAATTTTGATTTGTTCTTCTCATTTCTCTTATATCTTGTTCTAATTGTGTTATTTTTGCATTTTGACTTTTTATTTTTTCATCATCAACCATTAAATTTTTATTAAGAAACATTTTATCTTGTTTTAAATTTTCATTTTCTATTCTTAAAGTCTCATATTTATTATTTAAATCATTATTATCTTTTTTAATTTGAGCCATTAAATTATTTATATTATTATTAGATTCAAATAATTTTGAATTTTCATCAGTTAATTTTTTAAATTTTTCATTTAATTCATCATATTTCCAAACTTTAGGTTTATATTCATCAATTAATTTAGAATTTTCCTCATTTTGAACACTTAATTTCTTATTTGAATCTTTTAATCCAATTAATTGTTCATTTAACAAACTAATTTCATTATCTTTTATTTTTCCTAATTTTTCTTTTTCTAATTTAGTAAATCCATTTTCTTCTTGTAAAGTTAAATTATCTTGTTTAACTTTAAAAATTTCTTTTTTTAAATCATTAATCTCAGAAGTCAATTTTAAAAGTTGAGTTTCATATTGATTGATTAATTTAGGATAATTAGGAATTTTTGAAGAATTTGAAGCTTCATTAACTAATTTTTTCCCTCTTAATTTATCATATTTTGAATATATTAAATGAGGATTTTTTCTTTGATTTGAAGTTTTACTTTGAGAACTGTTACTTTGATTTATTCCAATATCAGATTCTTCACTTTCATAATTTTTTTTTTTTGGAATTTTTTGATTATTTGAATTATATTCTATTTCAGAATGTAATGATGAAGTTCCATCATCTTCAGTTTGACTTATTTGAACATATGCTTTTGCTAATTCATTTGTTATTATGTTATTTGACATTAATTTACTTTTTATATTTTATTTAAATTTTTATTCATTATTATAAATTTTAATTTTTTTTTAATATTAAAAAATGAATTCAGAAAATGATTCTAATAATGATATTTCTACATATAAAATATGTGAAAGATGTAAAAGAGAACAAGCCACTTTAAATTGTAATCAATGCTCACCTTTACAAAATTTTTGTAAAAAATGTGATTCAGTTATTCATTCTTTACCATCAAAAGTATCTCATATTAGAAATACTTTAAATACATTTGATGTTAAAAATCCAATTGAAATTAATAATAATGTTAATCTTGATTCATCAACAAATTATATAAGTAATTCAAATTTAAATTCAAATTTTAAACCAGAAATTCAAATTAATACAACAAATAATCCAATTAATTCAAATCCTTTATATTATTTACCAGCTAGTAATTTACAATATATTGAACAACCAAATAGAATTAGATCAAATGATTTTAAACAAACTTTTACTAAAGATTATGTTACAGAATTAAATAATATTCATTTAAAAGAAAAAAATGAATTATTATTTAAAATATCATCACTTGAAAATACTTTAAATAGATTAAAAAATGCTTTTGGAGAACATATTAATAAAATGCAAGAAACTGTTGATGATAATAGTAAAGAATCAAATAAAAAGATTAAAGAATTAGAAGAAGAAAATGAATTTAAATTTAGAAAAATGGAAAATGATAAAAATTTACAAATTGGTATTTTAAGTGAAGAATTAAATAATTTAAAAAGAAATAATAATGATTTGTTAAATTCAATTAAAAATTTAGAAGAAGAAAAAAATTTAATTGAATCAAATTTAACAAATCAAATAAATGACTTAAATCAACAAATTATTAATATTAAAATGGAAGCAGAAAATAATCAAAGAAATTCAAATGAATTAAATGAACAAATGAAAAGAGAATATGATAATAAAATAAATTCAATTTTATCAGATAGAGAAAGAGAAATAAATGAAATGACAATTAAACATAAATTTGAAATAGAAAATTTAAATAATAATTTAATAAATTTACAAAAAGATAATTTTTGTTTAAAAGAACAAATAGAACAAAATGAGAAAAATTATTGTGAAAAATTAAATGAATTACAAAATGAAAATTGTTGTTTACATAAAGAAATTCAATATATGCAAGAACAAAATAATCATATATTTAATAAATATAAAAATAATGAACAATGTTTAATTGAAATTCAAAATGAAAATGATATTCATAAAAAAAATATTGAAAAACAAAGAGAAGAAATTTATAATAAAGGAAAAGAAATTCAATTTTTAAATAATAATATTAATTCACTTAAAAATTCAAATGATTTATTAGAAGAAACAAATCAAAAATTACAAAGAGATAATAATCAATTAAAATGTCAAAATGAAAATATGAATTATGAATTTTCAACTAAATTAAAAAATTTAAATTATATTGAAAATCAAAATTGTATATTAACAAGAGAAAATAAAGATTTAAAAAATAAAATTGAAAAATTTGTTCGTCCTTATTCATTTAATTCTAATTGCTAAAAGTTAAATTTTTTTTTATTTAAACCAAAAAATTATTTTTATATTTTATAAAATTGTAAATAAAGAAATTCTAATAGAAATTTTTTTTATATTCTGATTTTAATAAGTTAAATTTTAAAATAATTCTATGTTTTATTTTCTATATTTACATTCTTCTTTTAATAAAAGTTATATTATTAAATATAAATAACTTATATTTTTTACCAATATTTATTTTTTATTAAGTTGTTTTTGTTTTAATTGATTATAAAGACCAAGTAAATTTTTCTTATCTTTATTTTCTTCATTTCCAATAAAAGAAGGAATTTGATAACTTTGATTTTGATTATCTTGAAAAGTATTATTTAAATTTAAATTATTTCTATTAACTGGAATTTGAAAAATAGGAGAAAATTGATTATTATTATAATTAATAGCATAATTATTATTTAATACACCATAAACTTTATTTGAATTATTTCTATAAACATTATCTAAAGAAAAATGTGAATTTTGATTTTTTGGAACTTGTAAATTATTATTTTCATTTAATTTCATATCAGAATAATTTTCAAATTTATTACTAAACATAGAAGAACTTCCCAAATTAAAAGTATCAAGATTAGAATCATATACATTATTTAAACTAAAACCACTTTGAAAGAAATTATTATTTGATCTATTTAAAAGATTTCTTAAATTATCTTCATCATTTTCTAAAGTTTGTAATGATTTTCTTCCTAAACTATTAATATCAATTAATGATGAATTTTTAATTTGAATATTACTATTTAAAGAATGTTGACTTTGATTATTTTGAGGTAATAAATAATTATATGAAAAATCATTTTTTTTTTCAAATGGAGTTGAATAAAAATTATTAAATCCTTGAAAATATGGATTTACCATATTCATATTATTATTATTTATATTTTGAGGTTTAAAATTATTTAATTCTTCTTTAATTGGAATAATTAATTTTAAATTTTTATCATATTTTTCATCTTTTTCTGTTTCTTTTAATTTTGTTTTTTTTCCTAAATTTTTATTTTCTGAACTATAATTTGAATTTGAAAGTTTTTTATCTTTTATTTTATCAAAATTTTTAACTTTAAAATTTATTGTTTTTATTTTATTATTTTTATTTTTTTTTTCATTTTCATCAATTGAGATAATATCTTCTTCTTCTTTTTGTTTAGATTCATTATATGGTAAACTCATTTTTAATATTTTTTCAACTACATTATTATAATCAATATAATTATTTTTACAATAAATATTAAATGGTCTTTTTAAAAGTTTATATCTTTTATTTACTTCACTATATGTAAAAATTCTATGACTTTTAATTTTCTCATTATATAATTTTTTCCAATTAGAATATTTTTCATCAATTAATAAAGAACTTTTTTGTTTAAAATTTTCTAATATTATAAGTTCATCATCTCCACTTAATTGTTTAACAAAAAATCCAACAAACATTAAATATTCTTCTTCACTAAATTCAATATTTGACCAACCAAATTCATCTAAAATCATTGAATAAATTGTTAATTCATATTCATTCATCATTAACTGTTTTGTTAAAGATAATATTATTTTATGTAAATCATTATTGTTTTTAATTTCTGGATTTAGTGTTTCAGATTGATTTATAATTCTATTAATGAAAACTATACATAAAGGAGAAAATTCCTCATTTATATATTTTTTATATAAAGATAAATAATTTTTATCATTTTGATTCGTATCAATAAAAGATTCTATATTTGTAAATTGATTATTTTCAATTTGTTGGTTTATTTTTTGCTTAAATTTTATCATATCAATTTCTTGAGTCGGTTTTATTTTCTCTTTTTTTTTCTTATCTATTATTTCATCTTTATTTAAAAAAGTTTTATTTTGATTTTTATTATTCTTTCTCATTTTTATGTAATTATTACTATAAATAAACAATTAAAAAAATATTTAATTGATTTAAAAATAAAAAAATATGAATAAAAAATTATTTATCTCTTTTTGACATATATGGTTTATTTGCATTACTATAATTTCTATTATTATTTCTTTTAATTTCTTTATTACTTGAAGCAGAACTACTAATATTTGAAGAAAAATTATTATTTCCACTAACTCCTTTTTTTTTTTGCATATATAAATTAGCAAGTCTTGAAGCAGTTTGTTTAGCTAATTGTTTTAATTGTTTCTCTCTATTATTATAAGAACCTAATCTAGTCTTATACATACAATTATTATTCATTTTAATTGGTGTTCCTCTACAAATAATATCCCATCCACCAACTTGATCTTCATTACCAGTCATAATTTTTTCTAAGTCTACAATTGTTAATAAATCATCTAACATTTTAATTTTAGTTTGTGCATCTCTTTCAGTACTTGCAGTTAAAGATGCATTTGAATTAATTTCAATTAACCATGGTTTTAAATTCTCATCAATTAAAATATCATAACCATATAATTCAAAACAATGTCTATCTTTTGCAATTACACTTTGTACAGCATAAAAACATTTAATAATAATATTTTGAATACCATCAAACATACTATTAACTTGTTCTTCACTATATCTTCCCATTAAATAAGTTTTTAATTCTCTAAAATACCATTTTCCTCCAATTTGTCTATCATAAGTAGTAGATTGTTTCTGTATAGCAACATTAGTTAAGTGAATTTGATTATTATTTAAATCTTCAGGATTTAATGAATATTTAAATGAAGTAAACCTACAAAAACCAGTTCTATATAAATAAGCAGTTAATGGATTATAACAAGTAACTAAAGCATAAACTCTCATATCAAATTTTTTACCTCCTAATAATAAAGGATTATAAATATATCTTTGACAAACATAAGTTTCATCAATTGCATTTTCTTCACCTCCTTTTAATGAATTTTTCCATTTATATAATTGATTAAGTGAAGTTACTAAAAAAATTCCTTTACCTTGTGCTTTACCTGCTGGTTTCATTATCCATATTGTACCTGGTGAATGTTTATATTCATCTACAAACATTGTAAATTCACTTGGCATATGAAATGTTAATGGAAAAAAATCATATGATTTTGCTTCTTCATATCTTTTATCTCTTTCTAATTCTTTTTTAAATAATTTTAAATTTTTATACATCATATCTTTTCTTGTTAATTCATAATTGTTTGGAAAATGATTTACATGTTGTTGAGGTGTTAATGAATGAAATGGAACATCTGAATCTGATGCAAAATAATTCTTTTCTGACCAATTAAAATCAAAGTCTTCTCCTTCTGTTTCTTTCCATTGACGCCTTTTTAATGCTTCATATATTGTGTTTTTTAAACTACTTCTAAATTTAATTGAAGTTGGATATACACCATAATATTCCTTTTTTAAACATGCACGAAAATATTCTGACATTTAAGTTTTTTTTTTTTGAAATTGATTGTTTTTTTATTTTTGAATAAGTTTAATTTTTTAAATAATTAGTTTATTTTATAGAAAATATATATTTATAGGAATTTATAAATTTCTTTTTATTTTCATATTTTTTAATGTATTTTTTTGAAAAATTGAATTTTTAAAAAATATTATTTATTTTTTGAATATCTAAAAATAATTATTTTTTATTGTTAAAAAATAATTTAAAGTCATTCCAAACATTTAATTTTGATATTTCAAAAAAATGGATACTAATTCAGATAATAACAATTATAAATGTTATAAATGTAATTCTTTATTATCATTTGATTTTTTTGTTGATGATTATGAATTTTACATATTTACACAATGCCAAAATAAACATAAAAAAAAAGAAAAATTAGTTGATTTCATAAAAAAAAAAAAGAAAACAAAATCATATCAAAATAATAATGAAAATTATTCTAGTTGTTCTATTCATTATAATAGAAATATGTTATATTGTAAAACTTGTGAAAAAAAAATATGTAAAGAATGTAAAATCAATCATCAAAATCATAAAATTATTGATTTAAATAAATATATTTTTTCAATTGATGAACAAAAAAATTTAATTTCTTCAATATTAGAAATAGAAAAAGAAATTGTTAAATTAGATAAATTAAAAGATGAAATAACAGAAAAATTACAAAAAGCAATAGAATCAAATTTTTATTTATTAACATTTGCAAAAAGATATTTATTAATGGCACGTAATGAAGAATATATAAATTTTTATAATATTAAAAATTTAAAATTATTAAAAACATACTTTCAACCAAATAAAATAAAACAATTTCAACAAATAATACAAAATGGTCAAAAATTTGTTTCTTCATTAAATTTAAGTTATGAAAATGGATTAAATTATGAATTAATAAACACTCATAAAAATTATATATATACATTATGTAAATTATCAAATGGAAATTTTGCATCTTGTTCTAGTGATAATTCAATAAATATATATAATGATAATTATAAAGTTGAATATTCAATTAATATTCATTCAGGTAGTGTTTATTATATTTCTGAATTATCATCAGGAAATATTATTTCTTGTTCAAGAGATAAGACTATGAAAATTATTAAATTATTAAATGATCATAAATTTAAAATAGTACAATCTTTAGAAGGACATGATTATGCAGTTGAAAAAGTAATTGAACCAAAAGTAGATTTTCTTGCTTCTGTTTCATATGATAAATATCTTAAAATATGGAAGAAAAAAGATGATAATTATAATTTATTGAATTCAATTAAATTTCAAGATTCAATTTCTGATTCTGGACTTTTTAAAATTAATAATAAAGAATTTTTAACATTATCAATTGTAAATAAAAGAATTAATTTTTGGGAAACAGAAAACTTTTCAAATATATATAATATAAATAAAATTGAAACAGAGTTTTCAACATCAAATATTATAAATATTAATGAAGATTTGATATGTATTGGAAGTATAATAGTATCTTTTTATTTAATAAAATTATCAACTCATCAATTATTATTAAATATAAAGAATAATATAAAAATATTATCAATGATAAATTCATTTGATGGTAATTTTTGGGTTGGATATGAAAAAGATAATCTTACTCAGTATATTGCAAAATATAAATTTGATGGAGTGTCTTTAATTAAAATAATTGATATAAAATATAATTTAAATTATTCTATATCAGCGATTACTGAATTGGAAGATGGAAGTTTAGCAATAGGAAATAGAGAAGGTGTTATTGAAATATTAAAATAAAATATAAAAATAATTATAAAAAATAGAATATTTAAAAGTTTAAATCAAAAATTCATAAAAAAAAAATTTGAAAAAATTATTTATATAAAAATAATAAAAAGAGAAAATATCAAAATTAAAAATAAATAATATAAAATATAAGAAAAATAAATAAAATAAAAAGCATATGACAAGAAAACAAAAATAATTAATAAAAAAATCAAAAATCAAATCAAAAAAAAGATAAAAAATTGTTTTATAATAGATGAATTAATTTAATCATAAAATATAAATAAAAATATCTAAAAAAAAATACAAAATTAGATAATTTTATATTTACATTTTTGTTTCTGTAAATTTTTGTTTTATGATTTTTTGTTTTTTTTGTTCATTTGATTTCAAAATTTTTTTTTTTAACATAAATGATTTTTTTATTTTTTTTTAATATTTATAATAAATTATTACATAGTATTTATTATTTTTTTTTCTTATTATGTAATTTAAAAAAATGACTTCTATATATGAAAATAACTTTAATTATAATAATCATCATAACTTTCCTATCTTAAAATTTAAAAATAATAAAATAGAAAATCAAAATAATTTTTATACAGAAGAAACAAATTCAAAAATTATTAATAATTCAATTTCAAATAAAAATCATCCTTATCAACAATTATTAAAAAGTTATTCACAAACTAAAAAAGATTACAAAAAATATTATTCTAATGGAAAAAGAAGGAATAATTCTCCATCATATTTAAAAAAAATATACTTAAAATCTCAAAAAAAATTAAGTAAATATTTTAAAGATAATATAAACAATGAAGGATTAAAATTAGAAGGTAATAAATCATATGAAAATATTTCATTAGGAAATTATTTAAATGAAATAGAGACATATATGGAACACATAGAAAATAAATTAAATGAAAATAACTTATATTATTTATATCCAAATGAAAATGATAATTTAACAGAAAGATTAAAATTAACTCCAATTCCAAGTAAAAGTAGAATTTTAATGAAAACAAATGAAGAAATGAATGAATTATCTTCTGCAGAAAGATCTGCTGTAATGTTAAGAAGAGTTGAATATACTCATGGATTTTCTAATAATAATTATAAAAATAAAATTACAGATAAATTAAATAGAAAAAGACATCAAATTTATATGATTATGAAAGAAGCAGTTTTGACTATTGAAAATTGGTGGAAAAAAATTTTGGATAAAAGAAATTTTAATAATAAAAGTAATGGAATAAATAATTTTAATGATAATTTAAATAATAGAATTTTAAATTTGACAAAAATTTTTTTTAAACAAATGGAAAATTTTTATTATATGAAAAAGAATAAAAAAAGAAAAAAAATGTTATTTTTTACATTTATAGGAAAATTAAGAGCATTAAAAAAAAAACATGTTAAAAAACATAAAATAGATTCTGCAAGAAGTACACAAAGAGATTCAAAATTTAATGAATTTGATCCTGTTTTTAATAATAAAAATAATTTTAATTATCATAGTTATAATTCAAATAATAATAATGAAATTAATAATAATAATGATATTACTTATAATTCAAATTTTAGTCCAAAAAAAGATAAAGAAATAGAATATAGTAATGAAATAAGAAAGAAAATATTTTTAAAATCTCCTAAATCAAATAATAATAATATTAAACCTTTATCAAGAGAAGAAAGTATAAATCAATTAATTTTAGAAAATGGAGTAACAATGATTATTGGTAGAGAAGAAAAAGTAATAAAGAAGAATAAAATGAAATTAATTGAAACACCTTCAAAATATAATTCTGGAAGAAATAATAAAATAAAAATTAAAAATTTTATTTATTCTTCACCAAAATCAATTCAATTAAAACATCTATTTCATAGTCCTGTAAATAACACATCCCAAAAATTTAAAAATAAATTCTTATATTCAAATTCTATAGTTAAAAATAAAAATAAAGAAAAAGATAAAAATATAGAAGAAAAATATCAATTTTTATTAGAAAAAAATAGAAATGCAAATAAAAAATATAATTATTATCCTAAAAAAAATTATGATTATAATAATGAAAAAAAAGAAGAAATTAAACCATATACTTTAAGAAATGATAAAATATTAACAAAAAATAATGATTATAAATTATATAATAATGATAATAATTTAATTTTTAGGGATAATAAATTTGAAAATATTAATTATGAAAATAATGAAAATGATGAAGAAGATAATGAATCATTATCTAAAGAACAAAAAATTAATGACTTAACAAATGAATTAGAAAATGAAAAAGAAGAAATTCCAAATAAATATCCTAATGAAAAACAACCATATAAATTAGATAAATATAATAATAAAAAAAACTCTAATCAACAAAATGACATTATTAATAATTTAAATAAAAATGATAAAAAAAGTAATAATTCTTCTGTGATGAATTCTTTATCATCTAATAACATACCTAATAATAAAAAAAACAAAAATAAAAATATTAATCAAGAAGAAATTTCTAAAAATTCAGAAAAAATTATTGATAATATTTTAAGAAATAGAAAAGATAATTATCAAGATAATAAAAAAGAAAATAAAAAGAATAATAAAAATAATTTAAATCAAATTAAAAATAATAACAATAAAAATAATAATTTGAATGACAGTAAAAATTCATCAAATAAATCTCTTAATAAAAGTTTATCTATGAAAAATAGTTCTTCAAATCTTAATGTAATTCCTAATGATAATAATATTCAAAAAAAATCTATCAATAACAATAATATAAATATTAAATTTAAAAATTCAAATGATGAAAAAGAAAACAAAATTAATATCAACAAATCAAAAGATTATAAAAACAATTATAATAAAGAACCTGATAATAATAATATAAATAAAAATGAGATTAAAAAAAAGAATAAAGAAGAAGAAAAAATATCCAATAAACCTTCTATAAAAAATCAAGAAGAAATGAAAATAATAAATATAAAAAAAAATTTAAATAAAATAAAAATAAATACATCAGAAGAAGATGAAACAATTTTAAATCATTCAATAGAAGATACTTTAAATAAAAAAATAAAAAATTTACAATCATCAGACACAGAACAACCAATAGAAGTAAGTGATGAATATGGAATAATAAATTCAACAAATAAAATGAATAAAAATTTTAAAGATTTTGATAAAAATAATAGATTAATTAACCTTCATATAATGCCAAAACCTAAATATATTGATGATGACAATGTAAAATTAACTGAAGAAGAAAATAATAAAAATCAACATCTGATTTCAAATAATTTAACAAATGATTTAAATGTTGAAACTGGTGATATAGAAAAAAAAAACATTCCAAATTTTGATGAGTTAAAATTTAAAAAGCAAGAAGATAAAAAAAATGAATTAATTAAAAGAAATAAAAATGAAAATAAAGAGAAAGAATCAATAAAAAAGAATTCTGAAAATTATGAAGATGAAAATTATTATAAAAATAATTATAATGATTTAAAACAAATGAATATAAAAGCTTCTCCTGAAAATATTTCTACAATACGTAAATTATTACATAGTTATGATAAAGGAAATTTAAATAATAAAAGTTATAGTAATGAAAATAAAAATAAAAAAATAAGACCTAAAAATATAATTCAAAAAAATTTATTTAGAAATTCTTCAAATGATATTTTGAATAATAGTGGTTATGAAAATAAAAATAATATATCTAAATTTTCCCAAAATAAATTAACACTTATGAATTCTTCGAGTTTCTCATTTTTACCAATTAATAATTATCAAGATTCTTTATCTAAAAAAGAAAAAATGGAAAAATTTATTTTTTTAATTCTTCATTGGCAAAAACAAGAATTTTTTAGTAGATTAGTTTTAAATTATTTACAAAAAAATAATATAGATTTAAATAATAAAGAATTAATAAATTTACTTAAATTAGGCAAAAGTAATACATATCAAAAAATATTAAATAATAGTTTAAAATTAAATATAACAAAAAATGATTATGATAATAAAAATATTTCATTTAAAGATTGGGTAAAAAAGTTTGTTAAAAATGAAAAAGACTTAGAAAATAAGGATGAATTAAAAAGAAAATATAAAATGTTTTTAAATATAACAAAAGTTATTAAAAGAGACAATGATGAAAAAATATTAGAAGATAATCAAGATTTATTAAAAAATTTATCAAAATCGAATAATAATATTTCAATTAATAAGTTAGATAATTATATTAATAATAAAAAAAATAATTTAAAATTATTTAAACCTCCTTCAAAAACGAACACAAATTCTTTTAATATGGATTTAAATACTGATTTATTTTTTTATAAATCATTTAAAAATAATAAAATATTGAATATAAATATAAGACATAAAAGAGATATATCAAATGATATTATTATGCCAAAAGACATAAGTGATGCATATAATCTAATAAAAAAAAAGGAAAAAGAAACAAATAATAATGAAATATTAAGAGAATTTAATGATTACCCAGAAAAATTTTAATTAAATTATATATTTATTTTTTTTATTTTTTATGAAAAATTTAATTTAATATAAATATTTTAAAAAATAAAAAATTTAAATTTTAAATAACAAAAAAAACCAATTTAAAAAATCTAAAAAAATAAAAAATTAAAATAAAAAACCAATCTTAAATCCCTTTTAAAAAAAGTAAAAAAAAAACCAATTAATGAATCTTATACTTTTCCAAATCAGCTCTATAAATTTTTTTAATATTATATTTTTCCATTTCATCCAATTTTTCCTTTTTAATTCTTTCCATAGTTCTTTTATAATCTTCTAAATTTTGTTCAATTTCTCTTGCTTCTTCAGCAACTTCTCTAGCTTTAACTTTATTTTTTTCTTCTCTTTCTTTAATTTGTCTTCTTAACATTTCACCATTTTCATTTTTTTTTCTTTGATATTCTTCTTCTTGTCTTCTTTCTTCTTCCATATCTTTAAGTTGATGTTTAATAATATATTCATATTCCATTTGATCTTGTAAAGCAGCTTGTTTTAATCTTTCATTTTTACTTAATTTTTGCTTTTCATTTTCTTCAATTAATTCTTTCATTTGTCTTTGTCTTTTTTCTAATTCTTGTCTTTCTTTTTCTCTTGCTTTTCTCTCTGATTCTTCAAAAGCTCTTTTTGCTCTTAATTCATCTAATTCTGCTTGTTTATCTTGTACTCTTTCTTGTTTTTCTCTTAATCTCTGAGTTTCTCTTTCTTTTTCTGCTTGGATTCTTTTTCTTTCTTGTAATTCTTCTTCTTCTTTTTTTATTTTTTCTATATTATATTTTTGAATTTGTAAATCTAATTCTTTTTCTGCTAATTTCTTCTTTTCTTTATTTAAACTTGCTATTTTATTTATATTTTCTATTTCTTTTGCTAAACGTGCATTTTCTAATCTTTTTTTCTCTTCATTTCTTCTATCTTCTTCTAATAAAAGTCTCATTTGTCTTTTCATCATTTCACCTTCTTTTGCAGTTTGTTCTCTATCTCTCATTCTTTTCATATCTTTCTCTTTAATTTGATCAACTACAATTAATGAACCTTCTCTAATTTGTTTCTTTCTATTTGCTTCTTTTTCTTGTTGAAATTTTAATTCTTTTAATCTTTCAATTTCCATCATTAAATCTAATTTTTCTTCTTTTTTTTTATAATCTTCTTCCATTTTTTTATGTTCTGCTTTTTGAATATCTCTTATTGTTACAACTTTAGCATATTTTAACATTTGATCCATTTCTTTTGCAGCATCATATGAATTTTCTTTTGCTTTTCTTGCTGCTGCTAAAAGTGAATTTGTTTGTGCTATTTTTTCACGATCTAAATATGATAATTTTGGTTTTTGATGTGTTTTATCATAATTTTTTATTCTTTCTATATGGGCTCTTGCTTTTGCATTTTGACATTCTTTTTGCTCTGATAATATTTGATTTTGATTTAAGATTTCATCATCTTTACTTAATTTTGCATTTCGACGTATTCTATCATAATCTGCTGTTGATAATACTGATACTACTGCTGTTTTTGGACGAGCTCGAGAACTTTGAGGACGATTTTTGAAGTTTTTCTATTATATGTTGTTTTTTTATTTTATTGAATTCTTACCATCTTTTTTTTTTTTTTTGATTATGTTATGAGTTAATATTTATTATTTGAGAATTTATTTTTTTTTAATTTTTTTTTTTTGTATTTTTTTAATGAAAAAAATTTAAATTTTAATGTATTTAAAATAAGATTATAATAAATTAAAAAATATTAAAATTTTTATTCTAAATTTTGTTATTCTTTACCTTCAAAATATTGTAATAATTCTAATATTTTAAGAAAAATATAAACTATATCTGTATACAAAATAAAAGCACCAAGTATATAATTATCCATTTCAATCATCTCACTTTTAGTTCCTATAATAATTTGAGTATCATAAACTAAATAAAAACCAAATAAAACAACACCAAAAACACAAATTAAAACATGAAATAATTTATTTCTTGTAAAAATACCAAAAAATGAAAAAAGAATTAAACCAATAGAACAAATAAATAAAGTACTTCCTTGAGTAGTCATATCATTTTCAGTATTATAAGCATAATAAGTTAAAGAAAAAACCATTATAAAAGTCATTAAAGAAGCCATAAAAACTAATTTTGGATTAGATAAAGCACAAATAAAAGAAACTAAATATGATTCTGCAAAAGTAAATAAGAATAAAATTATATAATTTTGAGGAATTTTATTCATAATATCATTGCAACATATTATAATAAATGGTAAAATAATTGTAATTACTATCATTAAATATGATATTCCAATATGATTTAACATAAATTTTTGAAGAGAAATGTAATTCATTGTTATTAATGAAAAAATTGTTGTTATTAATAATTGAATTGATAATATTCCATAAACTTTTCTTATAAAACCTTGACGAATTGATGATGATATATTATTTGATATTTTAATATCTTCATTTTCAAATGTTTTAAAATCTTCATTTTGATAATTAGGATATGAATTAAATGAATTTAACATTTTTTATTTATTATTTATATATTTTTATTTTTATTAGTTTTATAATCTTTTGAATTTTTAAAAAAATAAGAATAATTTTCACAAAATAAAAAAATAATAATTGTAATTTCTTTTTAATGGAAAAAAATTCTCAATTTCCAATATTAAATGAAAACACATCACGTGATCAATTATTTGATTTTTCAAAAAGAGGAGAAAGTTTAATTAAAAAATCAAATCAACATAAACCTTTAATTGAAAAATTAATGAATAAATTAAGTCCTTTAAATAGATCTATATTAAGTAATAATTTAAATAATTCAAATACTTCAAATAAAATAAATGAAAAGGAGAAAAATATAAATGTTCAAGAAAATAAAAAAAACAATTATTTAAATAAAAATATAGAAAAAGAAAATAAAAGAAAAAGTTCAACTTCAACAAAAAAAGGAAGGAAATCATCTTTAATGAATTATATAGAAAAAAATCCATTAGCATTTATTGAAAGTTTAAAAAAATTAGAAGAACATAAATCAAAATATGGAAGAACATTATTACAAATGAAATATTGTGATATTACAATTGGTTTATTATCAATTATTTCAATGCTTTTTGCATTAATTGATAACGAATTATATTCTTCAAATTCTTTAAAATATATAAATGATAAAAGCGAAAAAATAGGAAAAAAAATGTGGACAATTGAGTTATTAAAAACATTAGAAAAGAGAGAAATAAGTAAAAATGAAAATTTTTTTAGAGTTTTAAATATAATTACATCTGTTTTATCTTGTATGATATTAATAATTAAATATTATTATCATATTATAATATATAAAATCGATAAAAAAATATCAGAATATGATGGTTTATTTTCTTCTGGTTTATATAAATGGTTATTATTAGAATGTATAATTTCATTAATTTTTTTTCCACCTAATTTAAATATTGTTTATGTACATTTAAGAATAAATATTGTTTGTGTATATAGTTTAAATACAATTTTTCTTCCTTTTAATGGTTTAAAATTATATAATGTTTTTAGATTAATTATGCTTTTAAGTAGATATAATACTAGAATTAGTCAAACAATTTGTCAATCACATAAAACTGTTTCTGGTATTATTTTCGTAATAAAATCAGAAATTAATAATAAAAAATTAACAATAATAACTTTTACTGTTCTTTTTCTTTGCATTTTTGTAACTGCAATTATAAGAGATTTTGAATGTTTATCTTTTGATAAAGATAATTTTTTAGAAGGAAAAAAAGGATTAAATGACCTTCAAAATTATATGAATAATTTATGGTTAATATTAATAACTTTAACTAATGTTGGTTTTGGTGATGAATATCCAAGAACAATTTTTGGTAGAATTTTTATATTTTTTGTTTCTTTTTTAGGTCTTTTAGGATTAGGAATTGTAATTGCAACTTTAAGTGAAAAATTAGAATTTACACAAAATGAAAAAAAAGCTTATTTAAAATTAAAAAAAATATTTGATCCTGAAAATTTAGAACATAAAGCTGCAAATACAATAAAAACTATTTTACAAATGAGAAGAAATATTAAATTAAAAAAAGGAAGTGTAGGAGAAAGAAGAAGTATTTATTTAAAAGAAAAAATAGTTTTATTATTAAAAATTAGAGCTGAAACAAGATGTTATGGTAATGAATTACATGTTTCAAGAGTTTATTCAATGCCAATGAATGATTTAGTTAAAACTTTAGAAACTAAATTATATGATAATTTAGTTGATATTTCAAAAGATTTAGAAAGTATTAATGTTATTGAAAATGATTTTGAGTCACTTCGACAAAATCAAATTTATATTCAAAAAAAATTAAAAAGGATAAATTTTTTACAAACTGAAATTGGAAAATATTTACTTGAACAACAAAATAATAATTATTTAAATAAAGATAAATATTCAAATACTTCTGAAAAAGTTATTAAAAATGAAAGAACTTTTAATGGTTTAAATGAAAATGAATCAAAAAAGAAAATGAAAAAAAAACCGATAAAATCAATTACAAAACAAAGAAGTTTGAAAAATTATGAAGTTGGTAAATTAAAAAATTTATCTAAATATAATAATATTGAAGTATACATTTCACCAAAAAAAATTAAAAAATTTAATATTAAAATGAATGAAAATAATAAAGAAAATGAATCTCCTATATTCTTAAAGAAAATAAATATTAAGCCAAGGAAAATAAATTCTTCTAAGTATTTAAATAAAATTATTTTACCTTATGATAAAAGTAAAATAAAGAAAAAAAAACATGTAATAAATCAAACAATATTACCATTTTTAAGATTCAATTTGAATAAGAAAAGTAATAAAAATAATAAAAATATTAGTCCCAAACAAAATAATAATCAAATAATTTCTATTGCAATTCCTGAAATAAATGAAACAACTTTAAATTCAAAATAAAGTAAATTTAATACTAAAATGAAATGTAAATAAATCATATATTTTTAATGTTTTATATATTTTCAAAATAATGTTTTTTATTCTATATAAAAAATATAATTTATTCACAAATATATTTAAAGAAAATAATTTAATTAAACAAATATGAGTGAAAAACAAAATCAAAAAAAACAACCATATATAAATAAACCAAGTCTTAGTATATTATTTATATAATTTTGAGCTAATAGATTAAAAAATTTACAACAAAGAAATAAAACACAAAATTTAAAACATACAAATACAAAATATAACGAAGTTGAAAATAATGAAAAATCAAATTCAGACAATAAAAATGATTTAAATAATAAATCAAAAAATAGTAATTCAACAAATAATTCATCAACAAAAGAAAAAGAAATTTTAGATGAAGTAAAAGATAAAGAAAGAAGATTAAAAATAATAGAACAAATTGAAGAAAAAAGAAAATTAAAAGAATTACAATCAAAAAAAGAAAAAGAAAGAATAAGAAAAGTATTATTAGGAGTAACAAATATAGTAGTAAATAAAAATGGTTTAAGTAATTTAGGAAATACATGTTATATGAATACATGTCTTCAATTGTTAATTCATTGTAGTCCTTTTATAGAAAAATTATTTATAGAAGAACCAAAAGAAAAATTAAGTAACAATTTTTATAATTTATGTAATTCTCAAATTTCAAATATTTCAAAACCAATTGAATTAAAAAATGAATTTGCAAATAAACATAATAATTATAATGGATATAGTCAACATGATACACAAGAATTTTGTAGATTATTTTTAGAAGATATCTCAAGTGAAATGAATAAAGTAAAAATTAATCCTCCTTATATTGAATTAAAAAGTGATAATAAAAATAAAATTCAATTAAATTATGAATTTGATAAAATTTTTAAAAGAAGAGAAGATTCTATTGTTGTTGATACTTTCTATGGACAAATTATTAATATTTTTCAATGTAAATGTGGTTATGAAACTTATTCATATGAAAAATTTTTGGATATTCCTTTATTAATGAAAGAAAAAGGAAAACAAAAAGTTAATAATTTATTAGAAAAATGTTTTGAAACAGATAAAATTGAATGGAGGGAAAATTGTAAAGAATGTAAAAAAAAAAAAGACCATAAAAAAATAGTAAAAATTGCTTATCCACCTGAAATTTTAATATTATCATTACAAAGATATGATGTTAGAATAAAAAAAAAAAATAATTGTAAAATTGAATTTAATGAAAATATTGATTTAAAAAAATTTAGTGATAAAGAATGTGTTGGTAATTATTCGACTAAATATAATTTAATTGGAATAGGAAATCATATTGGAAGTATGGATTTTGGTCATTATTATGCTTTTATAAATATTCAAAATAAATGGTATGAATTTAATGATAGTAGTTGTTATGAAATTAAATTAAATAAAATAAGTGAAACTGCTTATATATTAGTTTATGAAAGAGAATAAATATATTATTTTTAAATAATATTATTAATTAAAATATTATATAAATAATATTATTAATTAAAATATTAATAATATTATTATAATATTTATATAATATTCTTAATTATTTATAAATTATTTATTGTTGGGACATTTTTTTTATATAATTTGATTATAAAAACTTTGATTAAATTAATTTTTTAAATTATATAATTATGAATTAATTATATCATTTGATTCTTTAATTTTTATTTCTACTATTCTTCCTTCCGATGTACTATGGCCTATTTCTGGACCAATTCTATAATTAAAATATATATTTTGATTAGCTAATTTTAATTTAATACAATTATCAATAAAAAGACCAAAAAAGCTAAATCCTGTTATAATATATGGTATAATTACTTTTATAGGAAATAATATATATAATGGTGAATTATTAGGAATTAATAAATAAATTATCATAGGAATTGTATGAGGAAAAAATAATAAAATTATTGATAGTAAATTTGTTTTTTTGTTATTTTCTGACCATTTATTAATTTCTTCTTCTTTAAATGCCCTTTGAATTTGACTTTTTTTAAATAAAAAATATAATCCATAATGAGCACCAATTAATAAAAATAATACAGAACCAATAAAAAAACCATCATTATTAAATTTTCTATATTCATAAAGATGAGAACATTCTTTATTAATAATATCATAATATTCTTTCCAATTATTTTCTCTAAAAAGATATAATAATAACAAAATAATAAAATAAATAATAAATTTTATAGTATGAATAATATTTTCATATTTACCATTAATATATTTAAAAAATTTTTTCCCTGAAAATTTATGTAATTCAATAATATGAAAATAATAAAAATATATTCCAATTCCTAAAATAATACCAAACAAAATTTGATTTAATGAATGAATAGACAAAAAAATTCTACTTAAACAAATTAAAAAAGAGAATAAAATAAATAAAAAAAGAATAACTAATTTTAAATAAGATCTCATATTAAAATAAGGTAAATCAATAATAATATTCCATAAAGATAAATAAACAGAAAAAGAAGAAAAAGAATGACCAGAAGGATTCCCATAACCACCATCACAAGTTCTTTTAATTGAAGGATAAATCCAGAATGGACGAGGTGATCCATATAAAATTTTTAATATATTATCATAATAACTTGATAAAATAATTATTGAACAAATTGTATATGAAATATTTAATGGGAAAAATAGTAATACTATTACTAATAAGGGAATTAATGCATGTTGAGTTCCAAATTTTGAAATAAATTTAAATATTTTTATTGATGATTCTGAAAATTTTGGATATAATTTTTTTTGTAAATTTAATGATATTATAAATAAAGGTTTTCTATAAAATTGTTCAAATATTAATGATAGGAGAATATATATTATAAATATTATTAGTTTGAATTTAAACCATGATGATATTGACATTTTTTATTTTTTTTTTTTAATTTTTTTTTTTGAATATCAAAAAAAAAGAATTTTTTATTTTTAATAATTTATTTTTTGATTGAATATTTTTGATATTATTATAAATATTATTTTTAAGTAAATATTATTATTTTTATTCTTTTTTTCTTGGAGATATATTTTTTTATTTAAATCATATAATATTGAATTATCACTATCAATTAAAGGAGTATCTAATAATAATAAAAATGTATAAAGCCATTCATATAACTTAGTTAAGTTAATATTATTTATTTCATTATTTGAAAAAATAATATTTTTAATTGTTAATATTTGTTTAATGCATTTTTTATTTGATTTAAATCCAAGAACTCTAGTTTTTAAAATATAATCATTTGGTAATGGACTTATATTATAATTCTTTTTTGTAATTATTAATTCATCTTTTTTTTCAACTTTTAATTTTGATATTTTATCTTTTACTATTTTATATTCTAATAAAACTTCATTAATAAAATCATTATTAATTTTTAATTCTTCATAAATATTATTTTCATTTTCAAAATTTGAATAATTATAATTTATAAAGATTTCACTCTCACTTTCTGAATCTAAATTATTATTATTTGTATTATCTAAATTAATATTATTATTTTTAAAGAAATTTTTAATTTTTTCGTCCATTTCATTATCAATTAAAACATCTTCTGGATAAATTGAATTATCAATTTTTGATAAATCAAATTTTAATTTTTTTTTCATTAAACTCAAAATAATAAAAATAAAATATTTTTTAATATTAAAAAATTATAAATTTTTCATCCTTTATATACATTAAAAAATTAAATTACAATTTTTGTAAAAATATTATTAATTAGAATTATCATCTTCATCAATATTTAACTTCTTTGATAATATTTCTTCATCTTTTAATAAATTTTCAAAATTATCTAATTTATTTTTCATTTTTTGTATACTTTCAATTTCATTATTAAGTAATTGCCTCATATTACTTATATAAACTTTAATATTAAAATTAGGATCATCATTAATTTCATTTAAGCTTTTTTCTTTTTGTAAAGTATCATTTATTTCATTTATATGTATTTCATGATATTCTTTTAATTTTCCTTCATTTTCTAATAGTAAATCAATTAACTTAGAATATTCATCTGAATATTTTTCTTTATCTATTTCAGAATTAATTTCAATATTTGAATATTTTGATATATAATTATTATTTTCATTATTATTAATATTATTTAACTTTTCATTTTTTTCATTATTTATAGTAGGAATTTTAGATAAAGAAAAAATATTTAATGATTTTGAAGTTGAATTTTTAGAAATATTTTTACTATTTTTTTTCTCACTATCATATTCATTATCAGAATAATAATTATCAACATAATTTTTATTAATAACATTTTTACCTTTACTCAAACTTAACTTTCTTTTTTTTTTCCTTTCATTAATAACATCATTCATTTTTAAAACTTCTTTTCTTTTAGAATTACCATTATTTTTAATTTTATTATGATTAATAGTATTACATTTCTTTAAAGTAACATTATATTTAATAACATTATTTTTTCTTGGTAAAACCATCATTTCATTATAATTATCATCTCTATATTTTTTATTATTATTTTTTCTTAATTCTTTAACTCGATCAGCATATCTTAAAGTATTTAAAGTATTTTCAGAACAAGATAAACAAGGACTTAAATTAGCAAACATTACAGTTTTACAATTACCAATAAAAGAATCTCTTAAAACTAAAGTTAATTTACTTCCTCTAAATGGTTTATGTAATTTTCCTAAATCTAAAGCACGAATACATTCTTTTAAAGATAATAAACTTTTATTAATTTCAGCTCCATCAATTCTAAAAAAAAATAAAAAATTATAAAATAAAAAATATAAATTTTTACTTATTTTGTTTATTAGTTTCAATTGTATCAACAGCTCTTTCATTTCCAGCTAAATCAATAAAAGAAATTTTATTTTGTGAAATATTATCTTGATCTTTTAATTCAATTTGTAAAATTGCATGTGATCTACTTGAATCATTATTTGCTCCTGTAATTCCAGTTGTTCTACTTTTTAATCCAAAATCAATTATTTCTATTAAATTTTGAATATTTATAATTTTTTTTTCTATTAAATTTACTATATGAATTATTCCTTTTCCATCTTCTCTTATTTCTAAATTATTTTTATTATTTAATAAATCATATATTTTATTACAATATATTTCATAAAATGAAACGTAAATATCATAATCTGAATATTCATTTTTTTGTAAAAGAGAAAAAATATCTATTAATGATAATAAATATAATCCTGGAATTTTATTTTTTTTTGAAAAAGGATTTCCCATCATTGTATATGTTTTACCTGATCCAGTTTGACCATATGCAAAAATTGATATTTTTGAATGATTTTTAAATGAATAATAAATTAATGGTTTTATTATTTCTTTGTATATTTCTTCATTTGTTGAATATTCATCATATACTTTGTCAAAATGAAAAGTGTGTTCTTCTACATATTTTGATAAGTCTATTTTAGTTCTATTTTTTTTAAATATTTTTTTATTTTGGTTATATATTTTACTTTAATTCTCGAACTGTTAAAGTTGTTTCATTATTTATTTCTATTATATCTATCTCATTGTTTTCTATTTCTTTTTTATTAGATGGTCTTTTTCTTATACAAACTTGTATTTTTGGTATATTATTTTTTTTAAAATTACTATCCATTATTAATAAAAAAATTTAAATTAAGAATATTTATTTTAAAATAAAAAAAAATAATATATCATAAATAAATTAATTAAAAAAGATTTTATAACTCCAACTTAAAAATGATAAAAAATTCTGAATAAATACCTTTATATTAAATGAAATAAACAATAGAATAAAAAAAATTTAAAATTTCCTAATCCTAAATTATAAAAAAAAAACTAAATAAACTTATATAAAAAGCAATAATTGAATTACTTTAAATTAATTAAATCCAAAATAATTATTTTCCAATAAAAAAATAAATAAAAAAAAAAATTAACATAAAAAAGAATCCCAGAAAAAAAATATATTCAAAAATGGAAAACAGAACAGCAAAAGTAGGAATAACAGGAAAATATGGTACACGTTATGGTCAAAAATTAAGAAAGCAAGTAAAAGCAATAGAAATATTACAAAGAGTAAAATCAATATGTCCATTTTGTGGTAAAACAGCAATTAAAAGAGCAGCAGTTGGAATTTGGAAATGTAGAGCTTGTAGAAGAAGTATTGCAGGAGGAGCATTTGAATTTAATACTACTGCTGCTAATACTGCTAAGACTACTATTAATAGATTAAAGAAAAATTTAGAATTGACTAAAATGAAAGAAGAAATTGAAAGTGATGAAGAAGAAGTTAAAGAAGAAAAAAAAAGTAAAAAAAGTGAAAGAAAAGAAAAAAAAGATAATAAAAGAAGTGAAAAAAAACAAACTGGAAAAAAAAAAGATAAAAAAAATTAAATAAGGTTTAATATTTAACAAAAAGGAATATATCATATGGGATTTTTTTTTTTTAATTTTTTAATTTTTTGTTTTTTTTTTTTTATTTTTTTTTTAGATTTTTTTTAAAATTAAATTTTTATATTTATATATACATTTAATATTAATTAACATATTCAATAACTTTAAACAAAAAATTTAATTACTTCTTTATAAATATTAAATAAATATTTTTATTCTTTTTTAATTGTATTTTTTCTAAAAGAATTACCATTTCCTTTATAATGATTATTATAATTTAATCCAAAAGTTGATTTATTATCAAATAACATATTTATATTATCAACTTTTTTATTATTTAATATTTTTCTATATTTATTCCAATTATTCCAATTTGTATTAAAATGTGTAGTCATACTATAAACTTTTTGAATATCTTCTCCTTCATTCATTTCATTTGTATCAACACAATAAAAACTTTGATCGGTATAAAATTTATTATTATTTTGATTTGGATTAAAAATACTAATATTTTTTTTATTTTGAAAATATATACAAAGTTCTTCTGGATTCATTTCTTTTTCTTCATAATTTTTTTCACTATATAATGATTCAAATGATTCATCTGAAAGATGTTTAAATTGTGCTAATTCTAAATTTAAAAATTCAGATTGTTTTTCATATTCAATTTCATTTTTATTTAAATTATTATTTTTATCATTTGTTGTAAAACTTGTATAATTTGTTGCTTTATTTGTATGATTTGTTAATGGATTTAATATTTTTTTTACATAATTTGGAATAAAGAATTTATTTATCATTATTTTAGGAAGATTTTTATTTTTTTTTTCATTTATATTTTTTTTATTTTTAGCATATTCATTTTTTATTTTTATTATATTTTCTTCATTTAAATTTATATTTCTTTTTACAGGAGATAATAAAGTTATTTTATTATTAACTTTTTTTAAGGAATTTTGATTTATAATTGTTTTATTTTTAATTGACATTGTTTTATTTGCTTTTAAAGTATGAGAATAAAGTGATGAATTAATATTTGATTTTCTTCTATTATTTGAATTTAAATCTTTATTTATTGAATAATCAAAAGTATTTCTCATTTTATTAAAATTTTGACAAGTTTTATATTTTATAATTGTATCATTCTCTTTTTTTCTATTATTTATTATTTTTACTGGAGTAATTTTACTTGAAATTGGTGTTATAGTTTTTTTATTTGAAGATTTTAATCTAAATGAGTTACGATTTTTAACATTCATTTCTATATTTTAATAATTTTCTTAAATTAAGATTTTGATGTGATATAATGTTTATTTTATTTTAATTAATTAAAAATATATTTATAAAAATATTATAATTATAAATATTATAATTCTTGCATTTCTTCTTTATCTTTATTGTATTCTTTTTTCTTTTTTATTCTTTCATTTTCTAATTCTTCAGAAACTTCAAATATACTTTTACAATGATTTTTAATTAATTTATACATAATTTCATTTTTTTCATTTGCCCCAGATTCATCATGCTCAATTTTATTAATAAAACTAATATAAAATTGATATTGATCTTTTTTAAAAGTAGGAATTTCAATAAAATACAAAATTTTATAAATTAAATCAATTAATTTTTTATAAATTTCAATCTCTTCTTTTAAATTATTAATTTCATTAATTTTCATTTGAATAGAATTTAAATCAATTTGAAAAAAGAATTGTTGAATAACAGATAAATTAGAATCTTCTTTTAATTCTTCATTTTTTTTTTTTAATAATTCAATTTTATCTTCAAAAGTTTGATTAAATTTATATAAACATTGTATAGCTTCAATCATTGCAGTAGTATTAATTAATTCAGTACTAACCCATTCATAATAAGTTGTATATAAACTTTCAAATTTAGTTTGATACATTGTTTCAGTTAAATTTAATTCAATAGTATTTTTATTTAATATTTCTTTTTTTTCTTTTGAAATATCCAACATATCATAAATTGAATTTTCTGTATCAAAATTATTTTCAAAAAAATTTTGAATTAATGCTTCAGTTTCAATTTGAATATTTTTTGCTTCTGTAACAACATAATTTAAAGTATCAAAAGTATTTTTAGTTTTCATTAACATTAAATAAAAATTTTGTACTTTTAATTTTTCTTTTTCACTTAAATGTAAATCTTGTAAAAAATTAAAGTAATTAGAATAAATTTTATAAATATCAAAAATAGATCTTTCATAAATTTCTAAAGGTAAATCTAAAAAACTTTCATTTCTAGGTTCTAAAAAAATTTTAGTTTCATAACTTGAAGCTAAAAGAGGGGAAGCAGCTAATCTATTAATAAATTGTTGTAAAAATTTCTTTCTTAAATTAATAAAACCATCATCTAAATTACCAAAAGATTTTTTAGGAGGAATTTGATGAATAACTAAACCAGGCCAATTAGATTGTAATAATTTTCTAAATTGAATAAATTCTGAATATCTTCTATAAACTGTAAATTCTTTTTCGTTAATTTTACCTTCAATATTATATCTTATATAATTAAAAAATAATCCTTCTTCTATTGTATAATCTCTTACATTTACTTCTAATTTAAATTTTAAAATTGATGGATATGAATTTATTATTTTTGATTCTTTTAATAATGAAAGATAAGTTTGAATAAATGAATATTTACTTTTGAATATTATTGAATCTTCATTTATATCTCCTTTTGATGTATATGGAATTATAAAATTTTCTACGTCATCTACTTGACTTAATGATTCTCTCTCACTGTCATAATCTAATTCAAATGAATTGTTTATTTTTAATTCTTCATTTTCATTTTGGAAATCTTTTTTAGAATATATTAAAGAATCTAAATGAAAGGGTGTTTTTAGAGTTAAAGAATTACTAAATTGGATTTTTGATTTTGAAGGTTTTAATTCTGTTTTTAATGGAATTAATGGGTCTTTCATTAGTAATTTATTTATTGGTATTTTAATTTATTTTTTTTTACAACGAATTTTTTTTATTTATTTATTTGTTTTTTTTTTTATTTTTTTGAATTTGTGTAAAGAAAATCATCTTTTAATTATTATGAAAATGATAATATAATTATAAATGAAACAAATTTTATCAGTTAAATATATACTTTAATAAAAATAATTTTAAACTATATAATCAAATAAAAATTTGAACGCTAAATATCTGTTATTGATAATTAAGTAGAATGAATTAAATTAGAAATTTAGTTTAATTCAAATGAAGGAACTTTTGGTAATTATAAAAATAAAATAAATTTTTTTAAAAATATTTTAATTCATTAATTATTAAAGACTATTTATTTAAATATAAGTTTCAAAATATAAAACTAATATTTGAATTTAAAATAATGATAATTAATATCAATATTAAATTTTTTTATTTTTTCTATTTAATCGCCAAAAAAAATAAGTAAATAAAACAATTATTTCTAATCAAGTCATCAAAAAAAAAAATGTCCATCGAACTAAAATCAAACATTCCATTTAATAATTCAAAAACTCCAAATTTAAAAGACCAAAATTTATCATTATTAAAAATTAAATCACCAAAAAAGAATAAATCAAAAAAAAACATAAAACATGAAAATTCAAAAACAAATTTCGAAGATGAATATTTAAATATATCATATAAAAACAATTCAATTACCCAAAATCCATATTTACAAAATAACCAACCAAATAATAAAAAAATAGAAAATAATGAATATAACAATTTTAAAATAAAATTTAAAACAGAAATATGTCATTTTTGGGAAATGAATGGTTATTGTAAATATGGAAATAATTGTGCTTTTGCTCATGGAGAATCAGAATTAAAAAATCGAAAATTAAGTTTTAATTACAAAACAAAACCTTGTAAACAATTTTTTGAAATAGGATTTTGTTCTTATGGAAGTAGATGTCAATTTAGTCATAAAAAAGATTATAAAATTTCGGTTAATTATTTAAAAATTTTAACTGATTTTCTTTATATTGAGAAAATTAGTGAAAATATTCTATTAAAACCGAGATTGGCTATTTTTGAAAGTTTGGCGCACTCTAATTTAAAACAAATTAAAGAATATAGAATTCAATTGTATGAAGATTTATTAAATGTTAAGAATAATAATTTAAATTGAAATTTGTAATTTTTGTGTTTTTAATTTTTTCTGATTGATATTAGTATGGTAATATTATGAGTGCGATATTTTAATTTTTTTAATCATTTTTTTCATTTTGTTTTTAAATAAATTTATCTTTTTTTTGGATTTTTATGATATTAATATTATGAGAGTAGATAGATTATTGTTTATTGTTTAAATTTATATTATACAGCTTGTAAATAATGTAAAACAATTTGAATATTTTTTTTTACATTAACAAAAATAAAAATATTAAAAAAAATAAAACACCTTAAAAAAAATAATTATATAATAACATAAAAAAAAATTTACAATTCAAATAAATATAATTTAAATAAGTTGAATATTAGATTATAAATGTTTTCATATGAATAATTATTACTTATTAAGAAGCATATAATTGGGAATTTAATCTATAAATCTTTAATCAATCATATTAATTAATTTTAACTTTTTTAAAATATAAATAATAAGTTGATTAATTAAAAATATCAAAATATTTATTACAATTAAATAAATGTCTGATAGATTTTTATTAACTTTTTTATTTTTTAATGTATTTTTTTACTTATTTATAATTTATTTTTTTTCTTTTTTTTATTTATTGAAAAGACTTAATTATAAATTCTTTTTATTTTTTTTTCATTTTTTTATAATATTTTTTTTTTTATTTTTTAGATTTTTTATAAATTAATAAATTTACCATACAAAAAAAATTTTAAAATGTTTACATCTAATAATAATTAATAATTAAAGAATAATACAACTCTATATCAAATAATTAATTAAATGTTCATTCTTTAGTCCTGCGTAAAGACGCAGTTATCTAAAGAATAATTAATTAAAAATGAATTATCAATATATATTTTTAATTAAAACTAAATCAGACCAGTTTGCATTAAAATTTACAATATTTACATTTTTGAATAGCCTATCTTTATATTTTTTCTCAATATATAATTTTAATATTTTATCAACAGTATTTAAAATAAAATCAGGTACATTTACTTTATCAGTTTGATTTTCTTTATTTCTAACAAACTGAAATCTTGACTTTTCGCTTCGACTATTTTCTCTTATTTCAGAAACTTTTATATCATTTAAAGAATTATTTTGAGAATAATTTTCATTTGATAAATTTTGATAATTAATTAATGAATTCTCATTACTTTTTGATTTTGATTTTACCTTCTTTTTACTTTTTATATTTTCTTTTAAAATTTTCTCAAATTTATATTCTTCATTTTTTAATTTTTTTACAGTTAACTTTGGAAATTTTTTATATTTTTCAAAATATTGTTCCCCAATTATTTTTTCATAAATTAACTGAAAACAATTATAAGAAATATTTAAAATTTTTAGAGCAAACATAAAACTATTAATATATTCATTTACTTTAATTTCTTTATAAATATAATCATTTATCTTATTAGTATGAATATAAAAACAATTTGGATTTGGGCATTCTTTATTATTAAGAAAAAAATGACAATATCTCGTATTATAATATGAAATTTTTATTTTTTTTTCATTTATTTCAAAATTATTTAAAGCAATTATTGCAAGTGCTGCTTGATTTACAGTATCAAAATGGACGATTGAACTATTTTCTATTTTATTTTTATTAATTAAACAAATTTGATTGATATGACCATATTGTCCTAAAAATTTTTTTTGAAAAAGAATTTCTTTTGTGAAAAATTCTTTTGGAATATTTGATATAAAAACAACATTTTTAAGTAAGTAAAATTTATTCGATAATCTCATTTTTTCTTCTGGTGTAATTTGATTACTTTGCTTTTTTAATATTGACATTTTTGAACAATTTATTAGTTTTGTTATTATAAATATATCTTATTAAATGTGATTTTTATTATATTTTTCAATGATAATTATTTGATTTATCGATATCGATAAATTCGAAATTATGATTATTAAAGGAAAACATGTGGAAAAGAGACATTTATTTTTGATTTATATTGAATTTTTATGATTGAATTTTAGAATATTTTAATCAAACTGTTAATTAAAACATCAATAAATTATTAAGTTTAGATAATATTAAATTTTAATATTATATTTATTAATTAATATTTTATTTTTGAGTTTTATAAAAATTGCGGATTAAAAACATTTATTATTGTGATTGTTTAAAAAGAGAAAATTTTATAATATATTTTAATTCGTTCATATTTTTTTTAATAAAACTTTCTTTTTTAAATCATTTTTTAGTTTTAATTTATTATTGGAAAAAAAAAAAATATGAGAAAGAAATTATAAAAATAAATTATTAATTAATAAAAAACTGTTAATTTTTAAAAAGAAATAAAAAATAATTTTAACATATAAAATACATTTATAAAATAATTAAAATTTTTTATTTACATATCTATTAAACTTTAATGTCATATTCACCACATTTTTCAAGAGCATTTAAAATATTTCTATCTCTATATTTATCTTCAAACTTTATTATTTTATTAAAATCAATACTTTTATCATTATTATTAAAATTATAATTTGGTAATTGAAAAATATTTTCATAGTCATTTTCTGGCTTTTTCATAATATTAATTTTATTAATATATTTTTTTCCTTTATAAGAATTATTATTTTTAGGTTTAATCATTTTTTTCATATTTAAAATAGAAGACTTAGAAACTTTTTCAATATTATTATCTGTAATATAATGTTTATTTTCATAATTTGAATAATTTTTTCCTTGATTAAGATTATTTAAAATTAATTTAAAAGGTTTTTTTTTATTCAAATTTCTATAAGATTGTATTCTCATAAACATTCCTTGACCAGGAGATCTTTTTATTAAATCATCTCTTTTTAAATATGATAATATTTTATATTCATTTAAATCATATATTCTTTTATTATAAACCATATTTTCAATATTAAAACTTTCTTTTAACATTGATTCTACTTTAGGAATAAATTTATTACATGATTGATTATAACTTTGATAATTTTCGGGTGAAAAATATGAATGAATATTTCCTTTTTTTAAATCCAATTCTTTATTTGTATTTGATTTTTTATTAAATATTAATTTTTTATGTATTTTAATTGGAGGAAGTTTAATTTTTTTTTCTGGTTCTTTTATTTCTTCTTCTTCTTTTTCATTAAAAATTTCTGGTAAATTATTATTTGATATTATATTTGGTGAAGTTATATATATTTCATTTTGATTTAATATATTATTTATTTGAAAGTTATCGTTCATTTTTTTAATTTTTTTTTAAAATCTTATATAAGTAATATTTTATCAGATAAATTCACAATATTTTTTTAAAATAAACTATTTAGAAAATATGGAATATAAACAAAATTAATTAAAAAAAAATAAATGGAAATTAAAGAAGTTGAGGACATATTAATTGAAAGTGAAAAACCTAGAAAAATAAAATTTGATGAAAAAGGTGAATTAATAGAATCAATAAACATAATAAATGAATTAGAAAAAAACCAAAAATACACATGGGAAAAAGAAGGAATTGAATTAATAAATAATTTACAAAATAAATTGTCATTTACAAATAAAGAAAATTATATATTAATGCAATTATTTATGGAAAATACAATACCAAAAAAATATCATCCTCAAATTTGGTTAATTTCTTCTGGAGCAAAAAGACAAATGGAAAATAATAAAAATTATTATAAAAATTTATTTATTGATTATTATAAATTTATTCCTTCTGCTTTTGAAAATCAAATAAATAAAGATATTATAAGAACATTTATAGATCCAATTAAAGCTGAAAATAATGAATTAATTCAAAAATTAAAAAATATTTTAATTGCTTATTCAAGAAGAAATATTACTGTTGGTTATTGTCAAGGATTTAATTTTATAATTGCACAATTACTTGATTTTTTTAATGAAAATGAAGAAGAAATTTTTTGGCTTTTTTCTCAATTAATTGAAGTAATATTACCTTCTGATTATTTTATTAATTTAATTGGTATTTTGACTGATATAAGTATAATTGATGAAATTTTAGAAATGAAATATAATTTATCTAATAATCTTAAATTATATATTAAAAATAAAATTAATGTTTTTTTAACTGGATTATTTAATGGAGAAGTAAATGATGATACTTTATTAGCAATTTATGATTCTCTTTTTCTTTTTGGAAATATTACTATTTTTAAAACTATTTTTTTTTTTATTGATTATATAATTGATAATGATGAAACTATAGAAATAAATGATAAAGATTTGTCTGATATTTACTCATATAATGATAATTTATTAAAAAATATTGGATTTATTGGAGTATTTAATTTAAGAAAAATATTATTTGATTATCAAAAAGAAATTGAATTTCCTATGTCAATGATAAATAAAAAAAGAATAGAATTTAAATCTATAATATTAAAAGAAATGCCAATACCAAAATTAAAAAATAAAAAACTAAAAATAAATTCTTTAATCAATGACACTGAAAGTAAGTGTGATTTAGATTGGCCTTTATGTATTTATGATATAAAATATAGATTTTCAAAAGTTGATTATTTTGTTTTTAAAACTTTAGGTAAACCAAATTTAATTGAAGATTATTTTTTTACATTAAATAAAAAAGAAGAAAATAATAAAAATGATAATAATGAAAATTTAAAGGAAATTTATAAAAATTTAATTATTGAGAGAAGACAACATTTATGTATTAATGAAGGAAATAATAAACATTTTTTAGATAATGTTGAAAAAATAGAAAATGATACTTTAATTCAATCAAAATTAGATGCTGAAAATGAAATAAATAATTTAATTGTTAATTATGAATTTATAAATAAAGATGATATTAATCAAATTATTGAAAAAGCAACAAAAGAAAAGAATTTTTTATAAATTGTTTTAATATATAAATCAATAATTTATATTATTCTAATTATAAATTTATATTTATTTAATTTTATATCATATTTTAATAAAAAAATAAAAATAAAATCATTTTAAATATCAATTATATCTTTAATTAACAATTAAAACATCTTTTTTTTCTAAAATAAAAAAAAAATTTTATATTAAAAATAAATATTTTAAAAATGAATATTGAATCCCAAAATGCAAATTCTTTATTAACAATAAACACAACAATAAACACGTCAAAAAATACAAAAACATTAAATTTAAAAAATATTAAAAAAGCAACATTTAAAGTACCAAGAAAAACAATGAGTACTCCAACATTAACAATTAAAATAAGAAAAGATATTTTTGGTGAAATAATAAAAAAAGGAGGAAAACAAAAAATAAGTTTTAAAGATAATATTTTATTATGTGATAATGAAAGTAATGATGATAGTGAGTATTTAAGTGAAAATAAAGTTATTAAAAATGATACAAATTTTGTTGAAATTATTGATGTAGTTAGTTATAAAGAACAAAATAAACAAATGTCTTTTAAAGGAAATGGGGAAATTCCTAATGATGATATTGTTTGTTGTGAATCTTGTGAAATATTTTAATTTTGAATTTTTTTGTAATTATTTTTTGGTAATTTAAAATTAATTTGTAAAGTTTTAATAATGGGAAAAAAATTTATTTTATTGTTTTAACTTTATATCAAATAAAATAATAATTTATATAGGATATTTCTTTTAAGAAAGATAATAATTATAAATAATTTTAATTTTTAATGATTTTATCATAAAATAATAAACAAATAGAAAAAAAATAAAAATAGTTTTCAAAAAATTTATATTTTTTATATATTTAATTTATAAAACAATAAAAAAAATAAACAATAATAAAAAAAAACTTCATAAAAATAACATTATCAATATTCATATTCATCAATAATTTTTTCCAAATCTAAAAAATCAATCCTAGATTTTTCATCAACATCTAACATAGTAGCAATTAAATCAATAAAAATAGGACTATAATGTCTTTTTAAATATTTTTCTAAAACAACTCTAACAGAAAAATTACTATTTAATTCTCTAATATCATAAAGTGATTCATAAGAAAGTGAAGCAGCAAAAAAAGACATTAAACCAAATGAATAAACATCACTTTTAAAAATATTATGTTTAACTTCTGTAATATAAACTCTCTTATTTCTCATTGCTTTAAATAATAAAGGACTCATATATAATTCACTTCCTCTTAAAGTTCTTTTTGCAGTTACTTCTTTATTTGATATTAATTCTTTTGCTTCACCAAAATCACTTAATTTATATGAATTATTTTCTTTAAAATATAATACATTTTGTGGTTTAATATCTCTATGTGAAATATTTATTCTTTGTAATTGAGCAAATGTTTTTATTAAATTTTTTAATATTTTTATTAATTCTCTCTCATCATAAAAATCTTTTTTTTCTCCTCTTTTTAATACTTCTTTTTCCCAATCACTTGTTGCTAAATCCATTATTACATATAATACAAATGTTGTTGGATCTAATTGTTTTGTTTGCATATTATAAATATTTATTAAATTATATTTTTTTGAACATTTTTTTAATTCTTTTAAAATATTGTATTCATGTTGTACATCTTCTATATCTTCTTTATTTGATGTCATTATTTTTTTCATTGCATATATTTTTCCATCTGGAGAAATTACTTTAAATATTTGACCAAATGAACCATGTCCTATTTGTTCTTTTATTTCATATTCTGATATATCATATTCTCTTTCTTTTAATTGTATTTTTTTTTCTAATATTATATTTTTTTCTTTTTCTAATATTTCTAATTTTTTTTCTTTTTCTTTTTCTTTTTCTTCTTTATCTCTTTCACTCATTGAATTTTCTAATGTAGAAACTGAGATTTTATTTGAAGAAAAAATATTTCTTTTTCTTATAAAATGGTTTTTAATTGGTGATATTTCTTTTTTTTCTTTTGATTTTTCTTTTTTTTCATTTGAATTATCTCTTAAATTATTATTATTATTTCCTATAATCATATTAAATAAATTAGATTCAGTTTTTGTAAATTGAATTTCATCATTTTCAAATTTTTCATCTTCTTCTTTTAAAATACAATTATCAAAATCAATTTTTAAATTTTTAACATTATTATTTAATCCATTTCTTAATATTTGTAAAGGTGATCTTGAACCAATTCTTTGATTACTTAAAATATCACTTTTGTTATTATTTCTTAAATAATTAATTAAAAATTGTTTATTTGAACTTCTCCAAATTCTTTGATTATTTTTATTTTCTTCTGGAGAAGAAGATTCACATCTTCCTTTTTTTAATAAAGGAGATCTCATTTTTATTCCTGAACGATAAATAATTTCATAATTATTTTTTAATTTGTTATTTTGATTTTCATTAATTTGATTTTTATTATATTCATTTTTTTTCAATCTAAATCTCTTTTGACAATGTGGACATGTCCAAATAAAATTATCATAATAACCTAATGAATCACATTTATTACAAACTATTATTTTTTTATTATCCATTTCTCCTATATATAATTCACCTGAACATTTTGGTTTATGATAAAATATAGTTGAATTAATATCTAAATCACATGAACAAATTAATTTTTCTGGTTTTGCTTTTATTTTATTTATTAATATATTTTTAATACAAATTTTCATATTTTTATATTCTAAATTATTATATTCTTTTGCTTCTGATATAAAATCTTTTTTACAAATTAAACATTTCCATGTTATTTTTTTTGGATTAACAATTTTATTACATTTTCTACATATTAATTTATCATTTTCTTTATCATATAATAAACTCTTTTTACAAATTGGACATTTCATTGTATCATTTATTACTGCATTACAATGATATTTTTTCCATGTTGCATAAGGAAAATCTTTTATATTTCCATCATTTTTTATTTTAGAATAAAAATCAATATTTTTTTCATTACAGTGAAATTTTATTAAATTACTTTTATAAATCATATTACAATTTATACATATTAAAAAAGTTGATCTTTTTTTTTGTGTATTATCATTTAAATTTTCAAAATTTATTACTTGAGTATAATTACAAGAATAAAATTTATTACCACATGAATGAATATAAAATCCGTTTTTTTTGTCTTTTTCACAATGATCAATTATTTTTCCATTAAAAAAATTTGAAGAATCATTTAATTTATGTTTAATTAATTTTAAACAATTTGATATTGTAATATATTCTTTTGTATATATTTGCTCAATTAAAAATTGCTCAACATGCTTTTTATAAATTAACGGGATGTCGTTAATTTTTTTTTTTAAAGAAAGTTCTACTCTTTTTATTATGTTATCTATGAATTCATTTTGTGGTTGAATTAATATAAATTGAAACATTTCTTCATATTCATTAAGATAAAGATTTAATAAATTTTGTTCTTCTTTTATTAAGTTTTGATACTTCGTTTTTCTTGAAATGTTCATTTTTTTTTAAATTTTAAAATTAAATTAAATATATAATTTTTATTTATTGTGATCATTTAATATTTTATTTAAGACTTATATAATATTTAATTTTTGTATTTTTAACATTAATTATTATTATTTTAATAAAATTTTTAGAATAAAAGTCAAGTTATAATTCACTAAAATAAAAACATTTAAAAATATTAAAAATAAATATAATTAAAAAAATATAAAAAATATATTTAATATTAACAATAATTATTAAAAAAAAAGTTAAATATTCATTTCTCAATATTAAATTCTTAATTTAACCATTATATAAATTCATTTTTTTTAATTTTTTATTTTTTAAAAATATATTTATTATTTTTTTATTACATTTAATTTAAATAAAATGATAGGAAGGAAAAAAAAAAGAGAAAAAGGTAATAATGAAGAAGAAGAAGGAAGTTTACATAAAAATAACACACTTCTTGAATATCAAAATAAACAATTATTTACATTAGTTAATCAATTACGTGATAATATTTCAGAAAAAGAACAAACAAATGAAAAACTTGAAAAAAATTTTAAAAATGTTTGTGAATTATTTACTTATTTTTCTTCTGAATTAAATAAAATGAATGATGCTTTAAATATATCAATTAAAGAAAATAAAATAGAATATCCAGAAAATGAAAAAACAGAAGAAAAAAAAAAAATTTTTTCATCAAGTTCAGAAATATTAAATCTAATATTAACATCAAATGAAAAATTTGATTTAAATCAATATGAAATAGAATCAATAAAAACATTATCAAATTCAATAAATTTACTTTCAAAAAATTTAATTCCTTTATTAAAAGATAATGGAGAAAAATTATCAGAAATTTTTCATGATACTTCACAAGATATTTTAGAAATAAATACAAATTTAGAAAAAAAATTAATAGAACAAACAACACAATCAAATAATAATTTAAAAGAAATAGAATCATTAAAATCACAATGTGAGATTTATGAATCAAAATTAAAAGAATCAAATGTTCAAATTGAGAATTTAAAATCTGAAAATTTCAAATTAAAAAGAAGAATAAATACAAATCCAACAATACCATATATTACATTAGAAAAACAAGTTTTTCAAGAATCAACAGAAGAACATAAATGTTTATGTTTATATTGTGGTAAAGAAATAAATACAAATATACAAAATATTTCAAATGAAAATGGAGAAAATAATTTAAGTGAAAATAAAAATGAAAATCAAATTAAAGAAGATGAACAAAATGAATTAAGAGAAAAAGAAAATGAAGCTTTAAGAAATAGAATTAAAGAATTATATGAACAAATAAATAATTCTCCTAATCAAATTAATATTACTGAAGAAATGATTATTCAATCAAAATGTTTTCAAACTTTAATTTCTCAAGCTGAAAATATTTTAAGTAAATTTGAAAATTTAAAAGAAATAAATAATGAATTAAGAAAAAAGAATAATTCACTTAATCAAATAAAAGAAAATGAAATAAATGAACTTACACAAAAATTTTATAATCAAGTTGAAGAATATAAAAATAAAATTTTTGAAATGACAGAAATTATAGAAAAAGATAATCAAAATATAAAATTATTAATGAATAAAATTGAATCTTTAGAAAATACATTAAAAGCAAAAGAAAGTTTTGATAATAATGCAATGTATGATATGTTTTCAAATGAAAGAAATCAACTTTTAAAACAAATGGATGATATTGAATCAATTAAAAAAGAATATATTAAAAAATATGATGATGAATGTGAAAAAAATAAAATAAATGTTAAAAATATTTTTAAATTAAAAGAAGAAATTCAAGAAATAAAATCAAATCAAAATTTAAAAGAAAATGAAAGAGAAAGAGATAGAAAAATTGATACTGAGAATGAAATAATAAAAAGAAAAAAAGAAAAAATAGAATATTATAAAAGAGAAGTTGAGAGATTAAATACAGAATTAACAAAAGAAAGAAAACAATATGAAAATTTAATAATATTAACCCAAACAACAGAAAAAGAATTAACTGATTTAAATTCAATAATAAAAAATTTAAGAAAAGAATTACAAGATACAAAAGAAATTCAAGCAGAAATGTCAAATGATAAATTAAAAGATAATCAAACAATTTCTTTATTACAAGAAGAAAAAGAAGTTTATGAAAAAAAAATTTCTAATTTCCAAGAACAAATTGAAAATTATGATATTTATACTAAAAAAATTGACGGCGAATTAGCAGAATATAAAAAATTAAATAGTTCATTAGAAAATTTAATAGAATTAAATGAAAAAGATATTCAAATTTTAAAACAAGAAAGTTTTGAATATTTAAAAAATATTGAAAAAGAAAAAACAACAAATAATTCACTTCAAAATCAAATTAATGAATTAAATAATCAAAAATCAAAATTATTAACTGAATATGATGTTTTAAAAATAAAATATGATGAATTATTAAAAATGAAAAAAATGGATATTTCATTAATGAATTATGAAGAATTACAAAAAGAATATAATTCTTTAAAAAAAGATTTTGAAAAATATAGAGAAATGGTTCATTGTAAAGTTTGTAAAACTAATATGAAAAATGTTGTTATTACTAAATGTTTTCATACTTTTTGTAGAGGTTGTGTTGAAGCTTCTTTTGAAACTAGAAAAAGAAGATGTCCTATTTGTAGAGAAGCTATTTCTCCTAATGATATTAAAGATATATTCTGGGATTAATTATTTATTTTTTTATTTTTGTTTTTATTAATATTAAAATAAATTTTATTTTTTTAATTAATTTTTATTTATTTTTAAATATAATGTTTTTTAATTATTTATCATAATTTTTTTTTTTTAAAAAAATGAAAACAACAAAAGAAACAATATTAAATATTCCTTATGAAAAACTAATCCAAAATTCTCTCTTATCATATAAAAACCTTTTTCTTCCTTATTTATTAAAAAGAATAACCTTTCCAGAAAAAATCTTATCTCAAAAAAAAACATTAATAACAAAATCAGAGTATAAAAATATATTACAACAACCTCCTTTAAAAAAATCAAAAATATCAGAATCTCTTTCAATAATATCTCCTCCTTCTCAAAATTCAAAAACTGAAAATTCAAAAACTGAAAATTCTAAAATTAAAAATCATTTAGAATGGAAAATTTATCGTGTAATATCAGGACATACAGGTTGGGTACGTTGTATAGATGTAGATCCAACAAATAATTTTTTTGTAACAGGTTCAAATGATTGTGTAATAAAATTTTGGGATTTAGCATCAGGAACATTAAAATTATCATTAACAGGACATATAAATACAGTTCGTACAGTTCTTTTATCACAAAGACATCCATATTTATTTTCTTGTGGTGAAGATAAAATGATAAAATGTTGGGATTTAGAACAAAATAAAGTAATTCGTCATTATCATGGTCATTTATCAGGAGTTTATGCATTAAGTCTTCATCCTTCACTTGATATTTTAATAAGTGGAGGAAGAGATTCAGTTGGTCGTGTTTGGGATTTAAGATCAAGACAACAAATAATGTATCTTGAAGGACATTCAAATGCAATTTTATCTATTAATTCACAAAGTAATGATCCACAAATTTTAACTGGGAGTAATGATACTACTATTAAATTATGGGATGTTAGAAATGGTAAATGTATTAATACTTTGACTAATCATAAGAAAAGTATTAGAAAAATTATTATTCCTGATTTTGAATATAGTTTTATTAGTGGTGGATGTGATTGTATTAGAATTTGGAAATGTCCTAATGGAAATTTAATTAGGAATTTAAGAGGTTCTGATGGGATTTTAAATGGATTAGATTTAGGAGATAATGTTCTTGTTAGTGGTGGAGAAGATGGATGGGTTAGATTTTGGGATTATGATACTGGAGATGTTTTTCAAAAAATTTTAGTTCCTGTTCAACCTGGGAGTTTAAGTAGTGAAAGTGGTATTTTTGATATTAAATTTGATAAAACTAAAAGTAGGATTATTATGGCTTGTTGTGATAAAACTATTAAAATGTGGAAAGAGAATACAATTGATTTTGAAAATGAATAAAATTTTTTATCTTGATATTGAATTATATTTTAAAATATTATTTTAATTATTAAATTAATATATTTAAAAAATGAATATTATATAGAAATTTAAATAAATTGAAATTATTTTTAATGTTTGTAAAAAAAATCAATAAATAAATAAAAAAAAGAATAAAAAAATGGAAAAAAAAAAAAAAAAAGAAGACCCACCCTTAAAAAGTATTCTTCGAGTAAAGCATCAAAATCAATTTTCTCGTTTAGCAACAAATGGTGATCCATTATCAGATAATATAGACATAACATCAATATATTCAAATATTCAAATATATCAACCAAAATCAAAATGTGTAAAACAATATTCATATGAAGAAGAAAAAAATCCTCAATATAGAAATAAAATGGAAGATTTTCAAAAAATAGTTGATAAATTTAATAAAGACCCAAATAAAGCATATTTTTCATTATTTGATGGTCATGGTGGAACAGAAGTAGTAGAATTTGCAAAAGAAAGAATTTATACTTTATTTCATAATCATTTTAATGAGACTTCAGATGTGAAAAAAAGTTTAATATATTCATTTGAAGAATGTGATAAAGAAATACAAAAAATGGCAAAAAATAATAATTTAAAAATGTCAAATATGGGTTCAACAGGAACAGTAATTTTCATAACAAAAGAAAATGATCTTTTATTAGGAATTAAAAAAGTAATTTATTGTGCAAATGTAGGTGATACAAGATGTGTATTAATAAGTAATTCAGGATGTAAGAGATTAAGTCATGATCATAATTGTAATGATGATAATGAAATAAATAGAATTAAAAAAAAAGGAGGTAATATTATTAATGATAGAGTACAAGGAAAATTAAGTTTAACTAGAGCTTTAGGTGATTTTTCTTTAAAAAATTTTGGAGTAATTGCTACTCCTTTTATTAATAGAGTTGATTTAAGTGATAATGATAAATTTATTATTTTATGTAGTGATGGTGTTTGGGATGTTTTAACTGAGGAAGATTTATTTTATTATTGTTTTAAATATGGTAATACTGCTAAGGAACTTGCTGTACATATTGTTAATGAAAGTTTGAAGAAAGGTGCTACTGATAATATTTCTTGTCTTGTTATTATGTTGTAATAATTGTTTTTTTGTTTTTATTTTTGTTTTCTTTTTTTTTTGAGGAATGATTTTTATAATTTTTTTCCTATTGTTTTTTATATGTAATATTGGTTTTTTTAAAATGATTTTTATTGAAATATTATATTATTAATTTTTTTTTTTTTTCTTTTTTTTTTGATTTTTTATACATTGTTTTTTCTTTATTTTAAATTAGTTTTAATAGATATAATTTTTAATATATATATAAATTAATTTTATTCATTTTTATTTAATAAAAATAAAAAAAAAATAATAATATGAAAAAAATATATATACACATATAAATAATTATATTTTAAATTTAAAAAAAAATGAAATTTCTTTTAGAACTTAAAAACACTCAAATTATAAAATTTAAAATCTTCATAGAGAAAATAAATGAAATGTTTTCAAAATTTGAAGGAATAATAATGACATTTTATAAAGATTCAATTCAAGTAATAAAAGATGAAAAAAGAATAAATGAAGATTACAAAGATTTTAAATGTGAAGAACTAAGTTCAAATTCAATATTTTTTCCTTATATAATATATAAAATAGACAATAATGAAAATGAACCTTTATTTAAAACATTTGAAAAAATGAAAATAGAAATGAAAGATAAAGAAAAAAAAATACATAATGAATTAACATTAAGAATAACAAATATTTATTTAAAAGAATTAAAAAATATTTTGAATATATTAAAAACAAATCATATAAAAATTTATGCTGGTCCTTCCGAAGGACAAAAAATAGAAAATGAATATGATGAAAGATATAAAATTGTTTTATTTATTCAACAATTAGATGCAAGATTTTCTAATATAAGATCAATTTTTATTAAATCTTTAAAAAATAAAATTTATGATTTAGAAGGAAGAAATTTAGAAGATTCATTTGTAAATTGTGTATTTTCAAAAATACATACATTATTTATTTTTGCTAAAAATTGTGTTTTTAAAGGAAAAGAGAATATTTCTTTAGAAATTGAAGTTAAAAAAAATTTTGCTATTTTAGTTTTTGAATGTGATTATTCTAAATTTAGTTTTATTACTGAAAATAATGAATTTGATGGAAATTATGAATCAAAATTTGCTATTAGGACTGTTGAATTGTATGATATTACTAAAAATTATCATAGTTTAATAAATTATAATATTTTAATTACTCCTATTTTATTTTGTATTAGGCAAGTTTTAACATTTGAAGAACATGATTTTTGCTTAATTGAAAATACTATTCCTATTATTGAAATGAAAGATGGAAAAAATTTTTTTGATTTTGAAGATAATTAAATATATTTATTAATTTATAAATATATAATTTATATTATATTTTGGGAAAATTATAATAAAAAATAAATACATTTTATTTTTATTTTGTTTAATATTTGGAAAATAATTTAATATATTTATTATATTATTTCCATAATTTAATTAATAAATCTTCACCTCCTGATACAATTATTTCATTATTATTTTCTACACAAGAATAAATCATTTTATTATGTGCTTTTTCTTTTTCTTTAACTTTTTCTAAATTTAAATCATTAAATTTATATTTACATATATTAATATTTTCATTTTTATCTTCAATAACACATAAAATAAAATTTTTAACACATTTAAATAAAGTAATAATTTTTTTTGGTCCTGTTATTTTTTTTATTATTTGATGAGTTGATATTTTTATTATATAAAAACCATTATAATTACTACCACCAACACATAATAAATCATCATTTAATAAACACATTGAATTTAAATTCCAAGAAACATCAATATTATATATTGTATTATTATTTGAAAAATTATTAATTTCCCAAAATTTTAAACAATTTTCATCGTATGTTACAGTACAAAATTCATTATTATTTAATTTAATAATGTTGCAATTTGAAATTGTATTTTGTATTGTAATTGTTTTAAAACAAAAATATTGATTATTCATATTCATTTTCCAAATTTTCATTGATTTATCCCAAGAAATTGATATTAATGTCTTTTCATTTATTTCAATTACTTTTAAAACATTTGATAAATGTCCTTTTAAAGTTTGTTCAATTTTATAATTTTTATCATCTATTAATTTAATTATTTTCATTGTAGTATCAAATGAACATGTTATTATTTTATTATTATTTAATTCTGTAAAAGAATTTACAAAAAATTTATGTTCTTTTATTATTAATAGAATTTCAAATGTAATTTGTTTATATATTTTTAATGTCATATCATTTGAACAAGAAATTAGCCTTCCATCTTTTAAATAATTTAAATATGTAATTATATCTGAATGAACTTTTATTAATGTGATATTATTTATCATTATTTTTTTTTAAATAATTTAATTATTTATATATTTAATATATTATTTTTATTAATAATAAATATTTAATTATATTTAAAAATTTATAAAATTAAAATTTTAAATATTTTTTTGAGAAAAAAAATTTAAATAAATAATTAGCTGTTTTAATCTATAAATAATTCTCTATTTTTATAATAATTATAAAATAAAATAAAAATAAAATTTAATTTTATTTTATTTTATAAATATTAACAAAATTAAATATAATATTTTTGTTATTAAAATAAAAATAATTAAAATATTAATTATTAATTCCAAATTTTAATTAAAATATCACTTCCCCCAGAAGCAATAGTTCCATCAAATAACTCAACACAGGAAAAAATATCATTATCATGTGCATTATCTTTTTGATAAATTTTTTTTAAATTACATTTTTCATATTCATAAAAAACAATAGAAAAAATTCCATTTGAATCTTTAATAGAGCATAAAAATTGTCCATTTACTAAATGAATAATAGAATATATACTATTAGTTTCAAGAATATTTTTAATTAATTGATGAGTTGATATTTGAATTAAATATAAACCTTTTAAATTAATTCCTCCAACACATAAAATATCATCTTCTAATAAACACATTCTTTTAAAACCATAATAAGTAACAATATTTTCAATTGTTTTTATTAATGAATAATTATTCATATTCCAAAATTTTAAACATTTATCTCCACATGAAGAAGTAACAAATTCTCTTTTATTTAATTGAAGAATATTACAATTTAAAGTAGAATTTTGAAAAATAATTGAATTAATACAAATAAATTTATTTTCATTATTTAATTTCCATATTTTCATTGTTTTATCACCTGATATTGAAATTAATTCATTTTCTTTTATTTCAATTACTTTATATACATTATCAAAATGTTTTTCTAATTTTTGTTCTACTTTATATTTATCTTCTTCTATTAATCTTATTACTTTCATTATTTTATCATTTGAACAAGTTACTATTCTTTCATCTTGTAATTGAATAAATGAATTTACATTATTTGAATGTTCTTTTATTGTTAATTGAACTTCAAATGTTTTTTTTTTATACACTTTAACCGTATTATCATCTGAACATGATATTAATCTTCCATCTTTTAATTTATCTAAGTAATTTATACAATTTTTATGTTCATTTATAGTTTTAATACATTTTTTTATATTTATTATTTTGTCTTTTTCAATTTTTTCATTATTGTTTTCTTGGAAAAGAAAAAATTCAGTGTTTATATTAAATCTTTTTTGAATTATATTTATATATTTATTTCCTTCTTCGATTATTGAATTAAAAGATTCTATTTTATTAGATTTAAAATCTCCAAAATTTTTTATATTTTGTATTATATTGTAATTTAAATTTTTATATTCTTCTTCATAATTATAAGTATTTAATAATGTTTTAATAAATTGAATTTCTAATTGATTTGAATTTTTCAATTCTTCAAATAAAGAAATTATTCTTTGTTTTATTATTTCAATATTATTAATTTTCATTTCTAAATCAATAATTGCCTTTTCTAAATTTTTTCTTGAATCAAAATCAAAATAATTATATTCAAATAAATCAATTAATTTATGATTTTTATGTTCAAATTTACAATACATACATATATTCTTTTTACAATTAATACAATAATGAGAAAAAAAATTAGAATGAATTTTACATAAAGCATCATATCTATTAAATTGAATAATATTATGTTTATTTCCATTATGATTAATAACACATGAATAACATAAAAATTTATTACATTTTGAACAATAATAAAAATCACCTTTTACTTCTTTTTGATTCTTCTTACATTCAACACAAATTTCTTTTGATAAAGAAAATTTTTTACTTTCTAAAATATAATCTTTTAATAACATATTACCTTGATGCTCATTTTCACAATAATATTTTATATAAATTTGATTTTGATTATAAAATAAATTTAATAGACATATTAAATTACATTTTGGACAACGTGGAATATCATTTATGTTAAATTTTTGTATTACTGGAGGAGGAATATTTTCCATTTTTTAATATTTAAAAATATTTAAATAATTCAATTTTGTTTTTTTAATAAATAATAGTTCTAAATTTTAAATAAATATTAAATTTTAGATGATAAAAATTTATCTTTTGCTCTTAATAATTTTTTATCTTTTGTAATAATATTACAATCTTTTCCTAAGTTTTCAAATATATTATTCATTTTTTCAACTTTTTCAGTATGAAAACTAATTAAATTTAAAGATGAAAGAGAAGAACAATTTTGAAAAATCCTATCAATATCAACAACATTTTGAGTTTTAAAACTTTGTAAATCTAAAGAATTTAATAAAATACAATTTTTAAACATTTCATTCATAACAATAACATTTTCAGTATTAAAATTTTGTAAATTTAAATCTTTTAAAGAAGAACAATTTGCAAACATCCAACTCATATTAGTAACTTTAGAAGTATTAAAACTTGTTAAAATAATATAATTTAAAGAACAACAATTATAAAACATTCCATGCATATTAGTAACATTATCAGTATTAAAATTAGATAAATCTAAAGATGTTAAATTATTACAAAAACAAAACATATAATCCATATCAGTAACATTATTTGTAATAAAATTACTTAAATTGATTTCATTTAATGATTCACAATTAAAAAACATACAACTCATATCTTTTACATTTGAAGTATCAAAATTTGATATTTTTAAAGATGATAAATTTTCACAATCATAAAACATTCCACTCATATTTGTTACTTCTTTTGTATCTAAATTATCTAAATCTAATTCTTTTAATGTTTCACAATAACAAAACATACAATTCATATTTGTTAAATCATTTCTTACACTAAATTTCAATATATTATTTCCTTGTTTTTCAAATCTATATTTAAATGAAAAATCTATTTTTTCATCTTCTATATATAACACTAATGAATTTTTTAATTCTTCTCCATTATCTGTTCCTGAAAAATATGATTTTTCTGTTTCACTTTTTTCATAACAATTTAAAATTTGAACTAGTTTATTTAAATGCTCCTCTGAAATTGAATATGTACATATGTTATATCTTTCATTATCTATATTTGAATTAGCAGAACTATTTTTCTTTAATATTAATTTTTATTATCTTACATTTCCCATTAATATATTTAATATATTTTTTAAAAAAAGAATTGAGAAAAAGGATTTTAATTAATTTAATTATAATTAATAAATAAAATATATTATTAATTTAAAGTTTTATAATTTAATACTTTATCTTTCAATTATTTTTTTTGTTAATTTTGTCCTATATTTATTATGATAAATTAGATAACAAATTATAATTAATATTAATAATATTAATATAAATATTAATATTAATATACTAATTTTAATAATTTGTTCAATTTTTCCATTATTTTTATCATTTTTTTTTTCAATATTTTTTTTATATATTATTAAACTATTATTTTCTTTATCAAATATAATTGGATGATTTTCTAATAATTGAATACCAATTATCCATTTTTCAAATAAAACTGTTTGAATAAAATTTATATTAAATTTAAACTCATCTTTATTGAAAAGAGAAATAAGAGATATATTAAATAAATTTGAATCAATTATAAAAGAAATATTAGTTAATAAAAATAATTCTTCATTTAAAATTTTATTATTACATTGAATTTGAAATTCTAAATATAATAAACTAAGAGAAATTTGTTCTAAACTACAAATTTTTTTATTTAATAATTGTTTAAATAAATTATTTTTAAAAAATTCATAATATTTAAATGGAATAATTAATCCATTATTTCCACTATCAATAATAACATTTTTATCATTTTCATTTAAATTAATAATTGAATTATTTATTAATATTTTATCAATAGGAATAGTCCAATCTTTTGAATCATTATATTTATTATAATTTATTGTTATATTATCATATCCTATCAAATATTTTGGAATCTCACTAATATATATTTTATTATTATAAAAATCTGTGACAAAAATTTTTTTATCTATCTTTTTATTATTATATAATTGCTCAATAAAAGATTCATTTTCAATTTTTCTATTTAAACCAATAATACCATCAATTTTAATATTAATATATGATTCATTAACTAATAGAAAATTAAAATCATTTAATATTGAATCTTGTAATTTTAAAGTATCTGAACAAATAATTCCATTAATTGTACCTGAAAAAAAATTTATTTGTTTATTTTTTTCTTTTTTTTTAAATGTTATTGAATTATTTTTATTAAAACTATTATTAAATAAACATTCTTTACAATCAAAATCATATATCCAAAAATCATTTGAACCTGTATCAATAATTAAATTAAATTCTTGATATGGAGTTCCTATAAATATATTAATGTGATAAAAATTATTTTTGTATTTATTTGTTTGAATTATATAATTTTTATTTAAAGCTCTAAATTTATTTGAATTATAATTTTTTTTGGATTTTATTATATTTAATTCTATACAATTAATTAATGAAAAGGATAATATAATAATAAAATGTTTATTCATTTTTTTTATTAATATTTTTTAAAAATAAAATAATTAATTATAAAGAAATTTTAATAATTATAATTTAATATTTTTGTTATATTAAAAATTATTAAAAGTTATTTAAAAAGAAAAATTGATAAATTATTATTTTTATATTGGGGATGGGGATT